>JBBPCX010068757.1:0-11930 GCA_037974365.1 Hydrocynus forskahlii
GGGGGGTTGGGGGGGGTTGACAGTCGGGATTCAGACAGTACAGTAACTGTTGACGTACCAATTAGTACGTACACCTTCAAACTAAAAAGACCATTTGTCATACATGAACACACCACAGCACACAGTGTGAACAAAATTCTTCCTCTGTATTTAACCCATTCACCAAGTGAAGCAGTGGACAGCCAGGAACACAGGGACCGAGGAGCAGTTTGTGGGGACGGTACCTTACTCAAGGGTACCTCAGTGGTACCACAAGCAGTCCTGGGATTTGAACCCACAACTTTCTGATCACAGGAGCAACTCCCTAACCACTAGGCCACCAGTCAACCCAATAAAATGGTCAAGTGCAGACCTGTCAAGCCTCTTGTTTTTTGGGGATTTCTATCATATTTAGCATTCTCTCAAACCTGTCTGAATATTTTTCTGTGGGTCCCCCATGTTTTTAAGTTAACCCTGAGAACATGAAAACACCCCCGACTCTGGTCAACAAACAAACACCAGCCCATCAAATCCCTGGTCAGGGTTGGGAAATCTTCCTTAGTTTTGAAGTCCATCGTTGACAGGGATGGTGTAGATACAAAGTAGACATTTCTATCAAACTGGCAGGTGTCTTCTATATCTGCTCAGCTTGGCAAACAAGAAACAGTTTTATTCTTCCTTCCACAGGAAGGCAGAGGTGCAAGAAGTGCAAATTAAGAGCAAACTGTGAGAATTATGAGTGACTAAAGTCAGGTGAAAAATGTAGTTTTGTGCCAACAGGAACGCACTGCTATCAAAACAATTATCTTCATCTATTTATGAGACTGAGCAAATTTAAAATTCTCTATGAAATATCCTTCATTTGTCAGACTGACTGCATAAATTGTGAATACGATGAAACAATATGCAAATATGAAATTGAATTCAGATGAGGTTCTTGATGTATCGCTATTTGTCAGATTGACTTCATGAAGTGCATGAATATAGAATAGACACTTGACAGGTTGTGGCTGAGACAGTGGAAAGCTTTGGTAACTGGAAAAAAATTATGCAGTGTTTACTGTTTGATAAATACTACTTAGATACACTTCTTGTAAAATGACAGATCTGCACAAAATGAAAAGGCGAAATGAATTGGATTTATTGGCCCGTTCATGGTCCTCCAACCAATTAGTTCACCAAAGTATTGCACAGTTTTTCCATTTACCCCAGATGTAACTGTTCAGACATGTTTGGTGTCCAAATGTCTTTTGTTTGACCCAGGAGCTATAGGTCTAATGTTGCTAACATATACTAGACATCAATTGTCACCCAAATAGCAAAATCATTTCAAAATACGTCAACAAACGTTCTCAACCTGCTCAAACTGCATGCACATCTTTATTAAGGCTGCAGGTTTGTTCATTCTGTACATACTGTACCTTAACCCTCGGAACTCAGAGCACACTGGTAAGATTTGATTTATACAAATAAAAACGGTTTAAAGTCTAAAACCGGGTTAAGTCTGAGTTCCGAGGTTTAAGTCTAAAACCGTAGGGTTAAGTCTCCTACACACTTGCAGTTTGCTGCTCTTTCATGCTGAACGCTCCCCCCCCCCCCCTTCTTCTGTAGGTTTTTCCCACCCACTTGTGGTGGAAACTATCCTGAAAGATCTTGAAGGTTTTTTTGTTGTTTCTAAAACCTAAAATAAAAGAAATTTGGTTCTACATGACATAGAACACCAAACAAACCTCAGCATGATGTCTGATACTCTGAGCATCAACACAAACTGGGGTACCTTCCAAATGACGAGCTGTTTTGCCGTATTTTGATGATTTACCATTTGTTGAGCTCCCGGCAAGGATCTATGCCGCTTGCGATTTATGAGTTAAACCACACTGACAAGTCTTCACCATTTTGGGGGGAAAAAATATTTGCTATTTGTGTCCTAGTGGTGTTTAGCTAGGAGTTTAATTAGCTGCAGTTGTAAACTAAAGAAGCATCACTAAGACACTAAAATAAAAGTATTTACTGAATCACTACATCAGTGGAACTGTTTATTAAGGAACTGTTTAAAGGAATAGTTCAGTGAAAAGATTCTTTCGCTGAACTATTCCTTTAAACAGTTCCCTAATGAGAGTTTTAAGTGCGGTGGAAAAGAGAATGTCACCTGTGAATCTCTTGTCCGGAACTCTGCTAGAAAAAAGAGAAAAGAAAAAACACATGTAAATGGGGCGGAAAGGTGTTCTGACTGTTTTAATATAAATATTACCCTACAACATGACACGGATTAGTATGTAAATTCAAAGTCTTTGTGTGGTGATGGTTTAATACACTACTGAGCAACACTTAATTATTTTTCTCCTTTAACCCTTAGGGCTACAAAATATGGACCACAAACTAGTATGTAATTTATTGCTACACATCATGTGTGTCAATAATGTGACAAGCCGTAAGATTACTGTGAACTATGAATAACCTTGATATCAGTATAACAAAAGCCAACATTGTCTTAGAGATTAGCAAACAATGTATTATTCAGCCCTTTTATGCATTTGTTTCAGCTTTGCAATTGAGCGATAAGTTGAATCATCTGCACTGGAGATGAATCATGTCCACTCGATGTTCAAGCCAGCTGTGTGTACCGATGGTGTTTCTCAAATGTAATCCATAAGGACTACAACTAACACATCTGGCACTAACTCATCTGGCAATCTTTAAACTAACTCATCTGGCAATTCACCTTTCACATGATGAATCGCACACTTCAGATGAGAGAAAACAGTAATCTACGAATTACTGCCGACATATGCTGACTTATGAAGAAGAAAACTGGAAATGTCACCACCGTCAAAAGATATTGTAAGGTGTACAAAATTCAGAATCATAAAATACACATTATATGTGAGAGTGCCTTCCTGTTGTTCATCTAGCCCTTAGTAACTACAGTCAATACCAAAAGCATGGAGATGTTTTTTTATATTAATTAATTCCAGAGGGAAACCATTGAGGCCTTATGACTTCAATAAAAACATATTTGCATTTAAATTTAACAAGAACTGCAGTACTGTTCTTACTGCATTGAGTTTTCTTTGAAAATGACTTTATTAGAAAACGACCCAACCAGTGTGTTTCCCTGTGATATAGATACCATAGCGAAGATAGCTCAGTCACTGGGGAATTGCTAAATGAAGTGGTCAAGCAGCTTTCAGGGGAGAGTACCTTGTATTTTTAGCCTCTGGAAAAAATGCAGTGTGATTCTCAGTTTATCTTTGTAGTGTACTGCCTGCATTTGTATTTCTGTCAAAGTATAGACTGAGTGTCTTGGTTTTTTGTGCTGCTTCGCAGAGGCTCCAATACTAAATGAATTGGATGAATTCTGTGAGGAAAATGTCATGCTAGGCCTTGTAAAGAGCTTGAACAGTGGTCAGATGGTAAACAGGTACATGCTTTATATATGGAATGCCTTTAATAGGCTTCAGATTTCTGTGTTGCAAATGCTTAGCACTAACATACCACTAACACAGACTACAACTAACACACTACTATGAACACACTACTACTACTAACACACTACTACTACTAGCATGTTCACTCTACTGGTGCCTCAACAGGATTCTAGTAGTGTGTTAGTTTAGCACTAATACACTACTAGAATCCCATTTGGACACTAGGAGAAATTAGTATTATGATAGAGGTGTATTTTTTCCTCATTTTCTGAAGATGTTTTGATGTTTATAGCCTGAACTGTCTATTAGTTCACCACTGATTATATCTTGCTGAAATAAGTAGAGCAGTTCTGTGGAGACTGTTGATTACAACAGTTTCATTTGTATTTGTAAGTAAAAAAAGAGGTGTTCTTATTATGGTCTGCATGTAGTACAAATTAACCATTATGTGTGCAGCCCTGCTTTACTGTAAGACTTTTTTTGCAACATTTTTCTTATTTCTTTCCTTCAAAACCAAAAGGTCATAGGTGCAGATTTGAAACTGTTGATACAGAACCTAAATTAAGCATAATTGCACTTAACTGCATAACAACTATTTAAATTGCTTGATTACACTTTGATAAAATGACAGTAATATCTCTGCACTTCTAAAGTTGGAACCCAAAAGAAAAACAATTCTCTTTCCATGCAAAAAAGGTTTTCTTTGTTTATACTAAAATGGTGCTTTTAATGCTCTCTCTGAATGTGATACAACCTTGATAGAAAGTTGCATCTGTTTCCTGGCTTGCATTCCTTTAGAGATGTAATTAAACACTTTCACACAGAGAGAGAATAAACATCAAACCCTGCCGCTCTGAATACCCTGATGATCACATGAAAGGGAGGAATTCAAATAGAGAAGTAAGGGGGAGATTAATGAAAACTGTTCACACTAAAGTTTCCAAGCAGCCTGACGGATATGTTACACAGAGCCACGGAGACAAACACACACTTCTCTGCAACTGTTGCCCTGAAAACAAAGAACGCAAAATCACTAATGGTGACTGAAGCCTTTCAGTGGTCATTTCAAACATTGCAAGTCAATCTCAGTCATGTCCAGGCCATGCATGATGCAGGATGAGAGTACACATCAAATGCAGAACTAGCTGCTTATTTATAGCTATATTTATAAGCGACGTGCAAAACGTTTCTGCACTTTAAATTTTCGCTGGAAACAGTGACGGCTGGACGTCTAAGTTTAGTGCCATTTAGTGCCATCAGATTTCCACCTTTATCGACCGCTCAAACAAGCTTTAAGGCAAAAAATGCTGATCAGTGCATCAGTGGCTACACATTCAACCAAGAATATTTTTTTGCTTATGGCATTAAAAAGTTGGTATGATACTGGAAAAACTACATCGCAAAGGAAGGTGACTATGTGGAAAAGTGATGTAATTTGTGCAGAAGCTTTTTGAATGTCCCTTGTATTGCCACAGAGAAGGTTTATGTCACTGCTTGCCAAGTTAACAAACTCGACATTAGGCCCACTTTAATATAATGTGTGAATGCAAGAGAGCGGAAGAGGAAGTGACTGAAAGTGAAAATCACCTGGTAATGCTTCATAGCCACTGTCCCCCGCCACTGATGATGCCATCGATGCCCTCTGGTTGACCGACACTGCCTTATCATAAACAGGTTTCGTCCCAGTGGCCCTGTTTTTTGGCTTCACAGCGCTGTACAGAGCATTGTTTGGGTTGTTCTGGCTGTTTGAGTTTAAATTGTCGTAGTGGTGGACATCAAGTGGAGTGGAGGGCGGCCTGCATTTGCTGACAACGGCATACGTTTCGTTCATTCTGCTGAGTGGAGGAGGATGAGAGGACCTGGGCCGAAGAGGAGGAGGTCTTCTACAAAGATGAAAAGAGGAAGGGGAGTATTAACACTAAAAACTGAGTTTAAAATGAAAAACATTTATCTGCATCATTTGATAGTAACCTTTAGCCCATTCAGCAATGTTCAGGACCCCCACAGGACTAACAAAGAATGAGCAGGAATCATTTGGTGGAGCATACTCAGCCCAACAGTAATGATGACATGGTGGTGGAATGTTAGTGTGTGTGTTTATGGGGGGTGAGAGGGTGGGGGCTTCACAGAGAGGATCCCACACAACAGTGCTGAAGAAGTTCAACCACCATCCAAAAATGTCCTGCCAACTATTTCCTGTGGTCTGAAACTGACCACTGATGAAAGTGTAGATACTGCCAAACTCAACCTGAGCAGCATTAGATGAGCTTTCACCAGAAACTTTACATCTGCAAGGTGGACCAAGTCCAGGTTCACTCATGGTCCTATGAGGGTCCTAACAATTAAAGAGCAAGGTAAAGAGTTTTAACAAATGACGTAGGGAAACAGATGAACTACAAAATGCATGTATATGGTAAGTAGAGCTGACTGTAGATACCAAGTAAAGTGGTTTGTATATATAATATATACAAACAGCTGGTGGTCTAGTAGTTAGGGCGTTCGCCCTGCAAGCAGAAGGCTGTGGGTTTGAATCCCAGGACTGCTAGTGGTGACTCTGAGGTTCCCTTGAGCAAGATACCGTCCCCACAGACTGCTCCTCGGACACCCTGTTCCTGGCTGCCCTCTGCTGTCACTTTCACTTTTACTTCATGTACAAATAACTTTACTTGGTACACTTTGTATATACTGTATATGTGTATATAAAGTATGTACACAGCAAACCCGCTAAATCGTGGCACAGAGTTCATGGCTTCAGTCATTCACAGATTTTTTTCTTAGAACTGAACCAATAATTGTTCGCAGAAACCCCCATAAATTCATGGAAATCGCAGATATCCTCCCCGTTTTTTTTTACTTTTTTCATGGCAATATATAATTTTTCATACATTTTAGTGCTACATTATTTAGAAAAATATAATTTACTAATTTTGTAACATAAATATTAATACAAATTCAGCTACATTTAAAATATATCTAAAATATAACTGTATAAATGTTTTGGTACTGTTAAGAGAACACAAAAAAGGGATGGTGAAATACAGAGACGGGAGGTTTGAAAGTAGCCCATCTGAGAATGTTATTCGTTTCTCCTTGCTGCTGATTGGTTGCTGCCCTGTGACGCATCTCTGGCAGATGCAATCCAGCATTCCCACATCAGAACAGTTTCCCGCTGTCACTTCTGGGCCGCATCCGTCAGGCCCCCAGCGGGCCACATCACCAGAGTTCTAACCTGTCATCTAAGTCTCGTCATCTTGTTTCATTAGTTTTGTGTTTTGATTGGTTATCCATGTCGAGCCCCCTTGTGTGTCTATAGACAAAAGCTGGCTGATCCAGAAGGCTGGCGTGCTGTCACCACCACCTTACCTTCACTCTCTCCTCAGTGAGCCCACATGTCAGGCCAAATTAATTCGTGAGCAAACACGGAATGAATCTTTCTCCTTCTCTGACAAAGACTCTACTCTCCTGTCTGGCTCGTGCTTTGCGTGGCAGATGGACCACGGACCTAACGCAGAGAGCTCAGGGCGAGGCTGGGCGCTTCTAGGCTCTCACACGTCGGAAGGTGATCTTCTGTTCCCACAGAAGTGACTACCTGAGCTGCCTTGTCCGCTGGCTGGTGATCCCCTTCATGGCTGCCGTGCATCGCGGAGCTTCCGATCTACTGAGCTCCAGGAAGGAGCCTCTAAATGCACTGGGCCCAACTCAGCGTCTACAACATCTACAAGAAGGGTCACGCTCACCCTTATTTCCTGCCCAGCTGAGAGTGGAAGGCCCTTGGTGCTTCTATTGGAGGACTTTGTGGATTCTTTTCGTTTGTGGCTCTCTGAGCTCGCTCTCTGTTTTGCATACCTAATAAAACCCTTCGTTCCTGAAGTTTCTTGGCAGTTGTGTCCTTCTTACCCATGCCGAACATGACACTCACATGGAGCTATCTCAAGTGTTTTGCTGAGTGTTCTCGTATTTTTTGTTTTGTTCTTCTCAAAGCTCTGAATTTTTATTACTGTAAATTAAATTAATGTATTACTGTATACTCTGCTCATACCAAAGAAAACAACAGCGCATATCAAGGAAAACGTGCTTGCATGAATTACAGTACAGTCTATACAGGGGTAACATCAGTATTTTACATTCTAGCAATGCGGGAGACAGCAGTTCAATGTACACTATACAGTACGGATGCGGATTTACCTTTACAATTTTTAAAAGAAATTCAAGTATTTTTGGAGCATATTTGAAGTTACACTACAAAAATAGGCATTTTTAGGTTTTTTTTTTTTAACCACATCACAAATTTGCGGATACTCTTGGAATGTTACCCCACGGCAATGTCGCAGGTTTACTGTATTGTAAATACACGTATATACTGTATATACAAACCAATTTACGTGGTACACTTTGTATATACAGTGTATATGTATATATAAAGTATATATGTTCATGTTTTTGCCTGCTAGGATTCAATGCTCAAGGGGGCACTTCTTGAACCTCCAAGATAAAGAATGTTAACTTCTTGGGAAATGAAACTGCCGAGCGCACCCATTTTTAGACGCAGCAGATGATGCATTTTATCGTGTTTGGCAAATCAAAAGCAGGAAATGAGCTTTCTCGTTCTCTGTTTTCCTCCAGCATGTCAACCACAATTTAACCAAATACTCTAAGACAATTTGAAGGCGAGATTTCCGTTGAAGCTGAAAACACCTTTGAATCAAGCACCATTAATAATGAGTCTACGCAAGTTAACACATAGCAGATTCAACTAAAGCATCAAGCTTTAGTATACACATAGTATCCATGCCTACTTCTGTCTCTTCTAATAAACTGCAGTAATACACAGAAGTGCATATGTGGCCTTGTGCCTGATTATTATTTTAAGCACTTGATGTAATCACCTTAAAAGTGACTTTATGTGGCTGAGTAGGTGGAAACACATCAGGATGTAGTGAAACAAGCTCTACTTTTAACTGCAAGACTGCACAGGTGAGCCCACACGTCAGTTCCTCCAAGCAAATAACTTAAAAAATACGTTTTCCAGTAGCTGCTAAATGATATATCTAAAAGGGGCATTCCGTAAATTTGTGAAGTTTCTGTTTGCTTCAGTCCTTAAGATGTCTTTCATCTAGGGAAACTTACTGACTTATTCTAGGGAAACTTACTGACTTAGGATTTGTTCTATGATAGTGATGGGAACCAGACATCTGGAGCATTTAACATCTCTAAAAACTACATCAGAGAACATTATTACATGAAGTGGTAGCTGATATACTGATTGATGCCTTAAACATTGTTCCACATGACAGTGATAAGATTTTGGCTCGAAATACTGTTTTAAAAACCATTCATGGCAGAGACGGGAGAGGGTATGGGCAAAAAGATTACTTTTTCAGATTTAACACTATTTTACCATTTTCAGCATTACATTACATTATGCAGAAGACACATAACCGGTGGTTTTGGAGTATAAGTAATATGGTTATTTCTGTGCTGTATTCGCAATGGCCCCTAGTTCCTACAAGGAAATCTGAGTGCATCATCTCACATCAGTCTCTGTGTGACTTTGTCTACATTTAAACAAATGATTTATGCAGACATAAGATATTGTGATAACAGTAAAGATGACTCATGCTTATATTAAGTCGGCTCCATGATTATTGGCACCTATGGTAAAAAAAAAAAGGCCATAAAATGTCTATGGTGTTAACTAGTGCAAGCCTACACTGAAAATATGAGAAATAATTACGTTTAAGTATAATTCTGTACCTTGTACAACCTTTGCACTTTGTATAGCCTACTTTTCCAACATAAGCATTTTCCTGACAGTCAGTTCTTCGAGAACATTATATGCAGTGCATGGATGTATGTCATTAAATGACTGCACGTAGGTTTAAGTCACTAAACAACTGTGTGCTTGTAGATATAAAATACTAAACAACTGCATGTATGTAGGTCTAAATTAGTAAACAACTCCTTGCATACAGGTCTAAATAAAACTGGTGTTTTTTAATGACACACATGGTTGTGTTGTGCTGTCAGAAAAGTGCACTGTAAGATCTTTTTTGGCCACAGACATCACAGCCTTGTTCACACAGGAATTATTAATGTATTATTAATTATCAATTCAAAAGTATGTTCCATTTATAATGAATAATCATATACAGTTCTATGCAGTCATCATAAATATCTTGATAAATATCTTTTAAAAAGATAATCAGAGTATAGTAACTGTGAACTGCATAGTAATAAGAAGATAACTGGATGTCAGTCCCTTATGCAGTTATTTTATTTTATTAATTTATTCTACCAATTGTTTGATTCCTCATAGTCATTTTTCACTATTATACTAATAGTTGGTCAAAGCTTTATTAAAATACGGCACAACATTTGACATTTTGCAGTTTGTCCTATCGCCACACCTGCCCACATTCAGTTTTTGGTATTTTAGTATATTGCACGTCTCATTAAATAGTGCAGTCATCAGAGGAGTAAGTTTGAATTCTGTCCCAGGAGAGACAGATATATCTTTAACTGCCCTAATCTCAGTTATTTTTTTCCTGCTCATTACAGATTTTGTACGACACAGTTTCCTTAAATTGGCCACTTGCTGTTTTCTTTCCTGTGGTCTTAATCACAGAGGCTGCATACAGCCACACATGCTGAGACCGACTCTGTATGTGTGCGTTATTACCTTGTTTTTGGGTCGAAGCTGTCACTGCTGCCAATGGAGACTGACCTCAGTGCTGGCTTTGGGGGAACCACATTGGAGTAGAGAGACGACAGTTCCTGAGAAATAAGAGAAAACAAAACAGATGGACGGCAGCAGAGGACGAGTGCAGTGGAAACCTGTTGTGGCCGCTGAAGCAGGAGTGTGAAGAACAGTTTGTCAGGGTGTTGCTCAGACAGCTGCTTTAGTATTTGCATAGAGGAAGCACACAGCTAGTATGTTTCCTGCTGCAGTTCGCTTTATTTAAGCCGTCGTGGCAGAAGGCACTGAGGAAGTCATGTCAGTAATGCCACTGTAGACAGAAGTGGTTTGGATTTGGCCTCAATTGGCCTTAAAAACGTGATCAGGCAATAATATGTGGAAGACGATTATGTACTTTCTAAATTTCACGAACAATGTACGGTTTTAGTTATTTTGGTGAAACTAAAACTGGATACGTCGACTTAAATTCTGTCTGTTCTGATGAATCAGAGGATATTATCTTATATCTTCAGGTCCTACATGGGTTTCAATCCTCTAACTCATTCAACTCATCTTCAGATTGCTAAACCATTCAAAAGAGGTGTGAAAAACAAGGAAGGTACAAAACTGGGATTAAAAACCACTGTTCTCTTATCATGTCTACCATCTTGGGGTTGCTGATGGTTATTACACACTTCACATAAACGACCTCAAAATGAAGTGCCTCCACCTCCCACCATCTATACACAGCTTCCAGTTCATTACATCCACATATCTTGTACATACATTCATTGTCTATTAATCAGAAACAGAATCAGACCAGATGTTATTTGAATGGCAGACCATAATCAGCACCGCAGTTACAAAAACATAGGAGCTGTATGATGCTATGTGTTACGAATGTATCAGGTACAGCAACCATGTAAAAATGGTCTTATGGTGGCCCCTTTCTATTGATCGATGGACCTGTTCTTTACTCTGTCATCTCAGGCATCTGTAATAGACTGCAGTGTATAAAGATCGACATTGTGAGGCCCTTTTTTCTCCACAGCGTTTTTTTGGCATTGTTGTGTGTTCAGCAGTCAGTCAGAGGATAAAATGCAGAATCCGGTAGATCCAGTCCGTGTGGAGATTTAGCTTTAGAAACTGCAGTCTTTATTAGATTCAAAGCTTATAAGGTTTAACTGTGGCCACTGAATTCCTGTGCCAGTTTTGAAAACTGACATACATATAAATTTTTATCAGGATGGGTGACAAAATATTACAAATTCTCACAAATTGACAAGGTTGGAGATACGAGTGTGGTGTGGCTCTGTTCAGCTACACAGCAACACACATCATCAGTAAGAGTATAAACTGCCTATTGACAGAACTGAAGAAATCATTGCAGGCCTGTAAATATAGACCTGAGAGGTTTCTAGGGACTTTTATAAGTGCTGGTTGTTCGATTTATTCATTCAGATTGTTTTGTTTTTTATAAATGTTGCATTTCCTCAGTTAAAATGTCCACATTTGAGGTTTTTATGCATTGACCTATTATTTTCATCTTAACCCTCTGGTCTCTATGCTGGCCATTTGAGTCCAGTTCATTCGCTTTTTTTGACCATTTTGGCTGTGCTAATGAATATGGAATGACATTTCCCAAGGGTCTGGAGTTTTTTCAGATCTTTTCATTTTTAACTTCAACTCATTAAATATATCAATGATAAACTCCATACATCCAATTGTAACACTTGACGCCCTTGTGGCCACTTTTGGCCAATTGAAACTCATGAAAACTACATTTTTAAATTCCTTGTTATTTACACTGTTAAATCATACAATTTAGGTTAAAATGCTTTCATTCT
>JBBPCX010068758.1:0-11929 GCA_037974365.1 Hydrocynus forskahlii
GAGGGAGAGAGAGTAAGAGAGAGGGAAAGGGAGAGAGAGAGAGAGAGAGAGAGAGAGAGAGAGAGAGAGAGAGAGGGAAAGGGAGAGAGAGAGAGAAGCAGCAAAAGAAGAAGCAGAAGAAAACAAAGACAGACCATAAGTAGATCAAGGTTATAAATGATGTTCACAAACACATGGATACACACACACACACACACACACACACACTCACACACACACAAGTAATCCACTGGGGACAGTCAAACTTGAGGCAAAAAAAGCTTTCCATGGAAAATTATGTGTCACGGTCACCATACACTCCAGTGTGACTCACAGACATAAACACACACACACATACACACACACACACACACACACACACACACACACACACACACACTCCATACATGCACACCAAAGCTCATGCATGTTTATGGTTAGTATGTCAGGGCTAGCGTGTCTGACTGAAATCAGATCAGTTACACTTTATGTCATGCAAAGTTGAAATGTTCCTGTAAGGATCTGTAATGCAATAACCAGGGTAAGAAGGTCGCAACCGTAACCAAAACGACCTAGAGGGAGAAACAGAAGAAAGCGAGCGAGAAAGCGAGCGAGAGCGCGCAGAACACTGTGGCCATTGTCCTTCTGCCCTGGTTAAACATTTTAATGAAGAAGGAGCAGGCTGCAAACTGGCATCCTCAACACAACTACGGCTGCTCAAACAATGCTCCTGCAACACAACACACACACCAACTCAAAGGCATGCACATACAAAAACTAATACTTATGTAATCACACATGCAGCATTTTTGAAGACTATATTTCCCTAAACCTGTGTAGTGCAGAACCATTTCATTACAAAACTGAATTCGGCACAATCCATACCCTGGTCAAGCACCTGTGCACTTATCAATCTGGCATTAACAATAAACACTAAAACAGAAGCAGCAATGGAGAAGTCACTGACAGTGCTTGTTTGGCTCAAGTGACAAGGGTGATGATCATATGTGACCAGTCAAATGTTTGCACTATTTCCACGTTCTGGCTCAGCATGCATGGTATCCTGGCAGGCAGGGTAACCAAATTTAGCATGGATATTGAGTAGTAGTGTTCACACGGCCGTGCAAATAATACCTGAATGGTTGATCACAAGTTTGTAATCATACTTTACTATACCGCCATTACTATAGCTGCATTAAATGATCAAAGCTTCTTTAGACTTGTTAAATCTTGTCAGATCAGTTAATTACAGGCTAAGCTGATTTATGTGATTACTGAAACATACACTGCTGAAGGCTGCAGGGCAGTCTCAGTCCTGGACACCATGAGTGGTGCACATCTGGTGACAGGAAAAATGTGGACGTTTGGAAATGTTTGGAACTGAATTGAGTGAAACTGATTGGGTCTGATGGCTGGTTATAGTGCGATGTCACTCAAAAGACTGGCAGCAGAAAGTGATGCAGCAGCAGAAAGTGACTGGCAGCCAGCACTGCAGCACCTGGAGAGCAGTGTGTGGGGACGGTATCTTGCTCAAGGGTACCCTAGCAGGGCCACTGGCAGTCCTGGGATTCAAACCCACAACCTTCTGATTGCCGGGGCAACTCCCTAACCACCAGAGCACCAGCTACTACTTGACATAATCGTATAATAGTAGTAGTACATACCTCCATCTCTCCAAGCTACCTTTGACCTGTTTCGTGTATAAAGAAGAGAGCGCCCTCAAGAATGTTAGTTTAAATAAAGCAGCAGTTTGGTTAACATTTACTTCACCTTGTCATTTTTCAACATCTCACTACAGTACACTGTGTTTTAACACAGATGGTTCAGGACAGTGATGACTAGCACCAAACACTAGTTGTTCTAAACACTACACTTCTTGTAAAGACTGACTGCCTTTGTAAAGAAATGAATGGTGTTGTGCAAAATTGTGATTTTCTTTTGAATAGAGCAGGAAAACAAAGAGCAGCACAAACAATTGGTTGTTATTTATGAGATTATTTGCTTATTACTAGGTATTCTCTATGCCACAGTAATAGACATTCCCAAAATTCTGACATCATCAAATGTTCTGGTTAGGGACGGGGCAACTACTTAACATTTTCCTTGCTCACTACAGCTGCATAGTCTTATTGCTACATTGCATTTCCGTGCATTTTAAATGTATTTTTGTCACTCAGGGCTTTACATTTGTGATGGTATTGGTGCAGCCTATGATTGAAACAAATGTACTGCAATTACTCTGAAATTTTGTTTCTTTCCATTTATGTAAGTGGTTACAAACCCATTTACCCTGTGGGGGTAACCCAATACCCTGTGTTTTGTCAGTGACACATTCAGAGAAATTGGCAATCTCCCCTTTAACTTAAACCTGCCAGAGTAGTAGACATGTCTGCGTTACTGAAAATGAAATGTATCAGCATGTGGAATTGGAACTTTCTGTGTACGTTCTGTATGTTTATATTATATTCAGTACAGAAAAGTAACTTGATTTTGCTTTTATTTCTGGATGCACTGCAACTGTGTTCAAACATTCCGAACTGAATGTCATAAGAATTGCACGACCAGCTTTGCTCTACCAGTTGAAATCACATAACTGATGTTGAAGAATTTGTAGAATAGTCAGAGGCAAAGGCAAGGATACTTTTAAAATTGGTAATAAAAGAGTAGTTAACTTCAACTGTGAGTTCCACATGAATTTCTCCCAGTGTAGTCTACTTGAAGTGAGGGGGATACATTAATAATTTGCCTCTGCTGAGTGTTTGGTTCTAGCATGTCTGCTCTATTTCCAGTGCTAATCTTGTGGGTGGGGAATGAATCTTTGCCCCACAAGCTTATGTAAAGGCTGTTGAATCTCAGGAAACAGCCTCAGGTATTGTCCTCCAGTGCTCTTTCAGAATGAGCAGCAGGTGTGGTGTGTACGCTGATTGGACCACAGCCGGTGAGATGAAAAGCTCAGCTCTATAAAGCAAGGACGGGCACGTCCCGCCCTGGAGCATCGCAGCACTCGCAGTTTAGTGGTTTTCTGTCCTAACACATCTAATTTCATTCATTAGATAATTATCATGTGCTTGGTCACAACTGTGGTTTGAATACTCTTATAGTCAAGAAGTGAGTTGTTATGTCTAAAAACAAGGCTAGGGTTCAGTTTAGTGGTTTTCCATATTGTGCCTACCACATAGTTAAGATTATTTGATAATTGATGCCTCTCATAAAATACCCCAGCTAGTGTTCTATGCTAGTTTTGTGGTAGCTTAACTGCTTGACTGGCTAACGTAGTTAACTCTTACAATGGCTGCCATACAGAGCTCATTTGAGAGTTTGTTGTTTAAAGAAAAGGCTTGATAAAGCTCTGACAGGGCAAAGAGGGTAGATACAGTGAGGATATTGTCTCACTGGGTTATCCATCAGCAGTACTTGCTCACTGAAGGGCAGGTTATCTGTTCAGTAAGGATTCCAGACTGGAGCTGTGATCATTGTGTAGGGGTCAGAGCCAGCCTGAGTGAGGTTGTCTGTGGCAGGACCGCTGCTTTACATCCACATTAGATGTTTGAAATTCTTAGCAGATTTAACTGCAAAAATGCTCTTTTTGTATCCTAAATCCTATTCAGTCTGCACTAGATTCATTCACAGAGCACTAATGAGCCACCTAGTACTGGATGTTTTAGCTTGGTTTTCTCTTTTTACATGCCTGGTTCAAATCAAGGAGGCTTGCAAATCAACTTATCTGTGCTCCATCCACAGATGGGTTATAAGACTGGATATGGTTTACAAACATTGTTGTACAAAACTCAGGTTTTGTCATACGAAGTACATTCACAGTGCCTGTTAATTTCAAATTACATGTGTTTCATGATTGTGCAAGATTACACTATTTTTTTTTAAACAGGCCAACATAGGCCTCATTTTGCTAAATTTCTTTTTTTTTTCTTTAATCAATGCTTGCATTCATTCAATCCTTTGCCTCCCTAAGCGTTCAGAGGTGTAACCCCCTAGTCCCTGTTAAACAATAAAGATAATGGCCTTGAACTCTGTCTGTACATTTTAGCCCTGTGATTTAGAGCAGTGTTTCCCAATCCTGGTCCTGGAGGCCCATTCCCTGCACATTTTAGTGTTTTCCATGTTCCCAACACACTTGATCCAACTAATCAAGTCACAAGCCTTTCCTGGCTTGAGGTGTGTGTGTTAGAGGAGGGAAGGGGGCTCCAAGACCAAGGTTGGGAACCACTGATTTAGAGAAGTAGGTTAAATCATAAATTTCTCTACTTGTAATAAATATTGCAATTTATTATATGAAAGGAATATTGCAAATGGACTCTTTTATAAAATAAATAGTCTGTTAGCTTTTAGTGCACACAGTTAGCTGGCTTCAGTTATTTTTGATATATAATAAAAAATAAAGATGGAAAGTGAATAAAAATAAGATGGAAAGTGAATGTCAAACTATGATGATTATGAAGATTTGTCCTTGGATTTGATTTAGACTGTGGGTGTCAATACGGAGTGTGTCAAGTACCCAATCCTGTTCTTGATAGAGCAAGCTCTTGCTAGCAAGTTCTCAGGAGTCCAGACTCTATACTGAGCCCAGATTCAACCTTTGAATTGGAACTGTACTTTGGCCATGACTGACAATGTTTTTGAGAACACAATTACAGAGGAAAATGGATACTGAGAAACACATAGAGTTTTTAGAGTCAGGCAAGGTGGAAGAGGGAAGGCATGAAGGTATTTTTTTTTTCACGTGGCTCGGGGGAGTTCAGGTTGACACAGCTACAGTAGAACCGGATAGCATACATGCAGGCTACATAGCAAGGCTGCCTGAGTTATAAAGTAAACAGACCTCCATGAAGACATGTTTTGCAAACATAGTCTCAAACATTTCTTCTGTATTAACAACACTTAACATCAGTGATGAATACCGATGAAACAGTCTGTGACATGTAACTGACATAACTTTATACTGTCAGGTTTTCTTTCATTCAAAACATTCAAGAGTCTGTTGAACATCTGTTGTGCCTCTCCATCAACCGAGCTGTAAAGGGGTGAAAAGTTGGAAGTGTAGCACCATGCAGTAAAGCTTGTCCCACCTTGCAACTGTTGCTAGGGAGGAATTATCATGCATTAGCAGCAGGAGCACATTAGCTACTGAGTCGAATCAACAGTGAGCAGGGAGACTACTAAACTATACAGTGCAGAAGCTCAACAGCTGAGGCTGAATACTGCTGTAAGAGGAGGCCTGGGTGTACTTTACAAATGCAGGTCATGCTAAAAAGCCTGGTTACTGTGCAGTTAGACAGTCAGTACTCAGTATTAAGTATTAAGAATAATGAGGGAAGCACATAAAATACATATTTTTTGCACTGATTTAATTGACTAAATTAATGCAATGACTCAGACATCTAAAGAATTTACACATTAATCAAATATATTAACATCAACAACCGTCTTTCACTTTACCTACTTTTGGAAGTAACTGTGATGGGGTAACATATTTTAGTTATGTGCTGCAAACCTTTGAATAGAACTTTTCTGTCACATTTAAAAAAATAAACAAGTGAAAATGAAAAGAAAAAAAGTGGAACAACCGGATCATGTTATTTTTTCGAAACCCATACATGTAGAAGGCTTAAAGGCTTTATGGCCTATAGGGTTACACAAAGTGAGAGCAGGCAAGACACACCCTGTGCCATGCACATGTATACTCATGCAAAGGACAGACAGGGAATAGCCCTTTGAGGCTGGTTAAAGATCAGTAGTGTGTGTGTGTGTGTGTGTGTGTGTGTGTGTGTGTGTGTGTGTGTGTGTGTGTGCATCCGTGTGTTGCAATAGTCAGACACGCTGCCTGATATCTTCTCCAGCTGTCTGAGCTAGCCGGGGGGTGCTGGGATATGCTCGTTTAAACGGCATTCTTTCTCTCTTAGTGCTTCCTCCGGAGTGCAGCATAACGAAACCCCACAAAATACGTAAAATGATTGCATGTGCTTCCATATACACATATGCTTATGCTTGCTAGGCCCTTGGCTGTTTACATGAGAGAGTGAGCGAGAGGAGAAGAGTAGAAGGTGAGAAAGTGAGCAAGACAGAATGCCGACATGTTTTTGTAATTCCAAAGAAAAAGAAAAACAAACGTTAAAGTATGTTAGCGTGTGGAGATTTATTCATTTTCCTCCTTTTCTGTGGGACCACTCTGTCGTAGAAACAGAATGCTAATAGAATGTAAAGGATAGCTGGGGGAAAACCATAAAAACTGAGGTTTTAATATGACAGCAATGATTTGCCACTGTAGGTTTTCTGGGCCTTCAACTGTTGATGATTTTGTGCATTCGTTTATAGCACACTCATAGTTAAATTGCTGATAAACTCTTAATCCTCTCCTTCTTTCCCAAACAACTGACCCATGCAGCACCCGCCACCCCCACCCCCCCACTCACCCAACGTCCAATTAAGATTACTGAAATCTTCGCAAAAGCTCACGTTACAGCCAGTCGGCAAGAGCTAGCGTTTCAAAACAGGCGGCGAGAGAGGGACTGGTGGATATGATGTATTTGAGGCTGAGTAACTGAAGACGCCACCATGGCCTGTGCCCCTTCTGAAAGAGGGAGCCCATTTCTGCACAGTCATGCTCTACTTTCTGAGGCGGATTGAGGATGAGGAGGAGGCAACTCACACTACCATTTGCGTGTTCAAAAGTCACTAAGCTATATACTCTACCAGTCAAACGTTTTAGAAAACCCCAATTCTTCTGTTTTTTTTGTACTGAAATTCAAGTGGTTCAATGTCTCATTGTTCATTCTGCAGAAAGTTCTTCCCAACCATGTTGCAGAAGTTCCCATAAGTGTGCGGCACTTATAGGTTGCTTTGCTTTCACTCTTCTGTCCAGTTCATCCTAAAGCAGCTCAGTGGGGTTTAAGTCTGGAGACTTCTGGCCACTCCATGTTTTCCAGCTTACCATCTTGTTCTTTTTTCTAAGGTAGTTCTGGCAGAGCTTGGACTTATGTTTTGGGTCACTATCTTGCTGTAGAATGAACCCGACCAACTAGACACATACCAGAGGTCCTGCATGGAGCTACAGAATTATTTCCCATTTCTGGGTAACCTTACCATTTTTAAACCTCTCGCAATTCAGCACTGTCCTTTGTACCATTTCATGATATTCATTGGACTTAAACTGTTTGAATTTCAATTAAAAAAAAGCTTGAAACACTGGGCTGTTCTAAAACTTTTGATCGGTAAAGTTTATAGGGCATGACTTGTTGACTAATAGGTCCACAAGCCAGCACCAAGCATGCTGCGGCTCACTTGTCGGGGTCAGTGTCTGAAGTACACCAAAAGAGAAGGGGCAGTGTATTTTCTGGAACGTCCACAAAACAGGGCTTCTACTAAAACCACACACACTCAGTGTGGTGAAAATATTACAGAAAATGAAACCAGTTCGACTGTAAGATGTATAAGAGCACACAGAGTCTCATGAAGGATTGTGAAATGTGTGGTGATTATGCATGCATCAGGCATTCTGTGTGACTTTTGATATTTTAGAAGCAACATTCTGGACAAATGCTTTCCTGCAAGACATGTGGGGCATCTTAGGGAGTTGCCCCTGTGATCAGAAGGCTGTGGGTTCGAATCCTAGGACTTCCAATGGCACCACTGAGGTACCCTTGAGCAAGGTACCGTCCCCACACACTGCTCCCCGGGCGCTGAGTTGCTGGCTGCCCATTGCTTCACTTGGTGAATGGGTTAAATGCAGAGAAAGAATTCACACTGTGCACCGTGGTGTGTTAACGTGTGACTATAAGGGTCACTTTACTGAAATCCAGGCCCAAAACGAATCATCCAACTATCAAATCCTCACAGCAATGTTCATGTCTGTACATGTATTTGTATGTTATAAGAAATGTCTGTCCAACAGTATAGTGAGTGTCCCTAATAATTGTGCAGTTACACATTAACAATACAAGCAACACGAATAACTACTGATGATAGATTTACTGTTGCAGGCGGATTACAGTAGCACTGCTTATGTCTTTACATATGTATTAACTTCAAGTACCTATCCCAAGGTAGTTACATACTCCTGTATTTACATGAGTAAAAACTGAACTTGACACACATGTGTATTTACCTAGGTTGCGCTAATGTAATAGTAAATACATTCCGAGAAGTTATGTTGTTGTTGCATGCATTATTAGGGAACAATGCATTAGTAGCTGTTAATGTGTGACCACACCCTTATTAGAGACACTTAACATAAAGTGGACCTAAAAGTGGCTAATCCCAATCCTAACCCCAACCTTGAGTTCAGTAACCAAAGATAAATGGTTTCATGCTTTCAAGGTGAAGAGCTCAGCACATGTCCCAGTGCTTTAAAGAACACTTGTGACTCTGACTCCCATTAGGGGATTCAAAGCAACTGTATCCTGGCAATCTTGTGGTCATAAACACCATCTCTCTCTCTCCCTCTCTCTCTCTCTCTCTCTCCCTCTCTTTCTCTCTCCCTCTCTTTTTCTCCCTCCCTCTCTCTCTCCCTCTCTCTTTTTCTCTCTCTCTTTCTCTCTCTCTCTCTTACTTTCTCTCCCTCTCTCTCTCTCTCTCTCGCTCTCTCTCTCTCTCTCTCTCCCCGTCTTTCCCCACTTCAGGCAGACAATTCCTAATTCCTCGTTTACATGTAGGAGACTCAATCTCACCACCCACACACACACACACACACACACACACACACACACACACACACACACTCACACACACACCACACAGCATTCCCAAATCCCAATGCACAGAATTCCTACTACAAGCGTGTAAGATCATTATTTTCAACTCAGATGTAAGATTAGCACGTTTTTTCTTCTCAGTGAACGTTTTTTGTTATTGTGTGTGTGTGTGTGTGACATACCAGCTAAAACCCCACATGGCTGCAATTTTCCATGTTAAGATGGGGGCTAATTTAGATTCAGGCACAAGCTTTTCGCAAAACAATATATTACAGCCATTATACTGCTTACAGTGTAAATGCAGTTGTTTACTCCTAGCGCGAGCCTGAAAGCCCCAAACCCCGCAGTAGTTGGGCTTGTGTCCTAAGCTGGCCTTCCCCAAGCCCGTCAGCCCTGCATTCAGCGGCCACTCCACTCCCTCCACTCTAATTACTTAACAGCAAGCAATCAGCCATAATTGGCCCAAATGACCATGCGTTCAGAGCTGGCCCGAAATAGCCCATTAAAAAATGTTATTCGCCAAACAATGTGACTGACAGGTCCTCATTCATGGCGGCCCACTGTTAAAAAAACGTCCACTCTGGAGCTTATCTTTTCATCTGTGGCTCCGTAAGTGCAGCCTGCTATCCATCTATTGCACTGAGTGTGCTAGTCTGTGTGTGTGTGTATGTGTGTGTGTGTGTGAAACAGTTTGAATGCATGGTGCATTCTCTCTCTCTGTTGATGACAAGTTTGAGGCAACTCACACAGGAACGTTTAATAGGACGTCCCAGTCCAAAAGCATAGCATTAGAGCTCCACCTAGTGGTGAGCATTAACCTCTCCAAACAAGAAGCTTGTGACCTGTAATATGTTAGCAAACTCTTCAAACAGTTCATTCATAACACTGCCTGCCTGAACTGTTCTGTTCAAGTTTCTCCAGGTGTTAAAATACAAACTCAGTTATGAGAGGAAGGATCCAGATGAAATGGTGCACCGGTTAGGATGAATGAATGAACTGGAAACCTGCTGTTTTTACGAATAGCTTTTCAAATTGTTTAGATAAATGAGTCTAATTAGTTTTCGATTTCAGTTGCAATGACTTAACACCACAAACGTCTTGTATTTCAGCCCCTTTTTCATGCTGATGTCAGCATTATGAAACATGTATTGGGTTGAAACATCGACAAGTACGCTATATGGTCAAAGGCTTGTAGGCACCTGTTTCCTTCTTAAAGCAGAGTTCTGGGAGAGCTTTACACTAGATGTTGGGACATTGCTGTACATTTTTAATTGCATTTAGGTGTTTATGATTCTGGATCATAAACACCTCTCCAACTCAAACCAAAAGTCTTGAATGGGGCTCCATCACTTCGGAGAACACAGTTTTGCAGCTCAACAGTCCAGTGCTGGAAGGGTGTGGGGGTGACTTATTGCCCTCTAGCCTGTATGGAGTATCACCAAGAAGTCACTCGGAAAATAATAACTAAAGAGGGAAACAGTCATCCATCAGGTAACACCACATACCAGCCGACACATTCAACAGATAATCATTCTCATGCGAACTCGTAAACAAAATACACTGCACATACACTACATACATACACACACACACACACACACACACACATTCACACACACAGTTTTAAACTATAATTAGAGTGCTTATATCACTTTACACACACACAATGTCTTTAATTTGAAAAAAAAAAAGATTTCTAGATATTACTTCCAGATATCTGAGTTCTAGATGTTAACGGTACAAAAATGTTCTCATGCCAGTTGAACCTGGTGTCATAGCAAAACAAAATTTCATGCAACAAGAAACTGTCGTGGTCAAGGTGAAAGCAACAACTGATCATCCCAGCCCTGCAAGCTTTCTCTGAATTTCATGATAAGGAAGGTAAGAAAGAAGCAAGTTGTTAGAGGAGGACACCCTGACAGCAGGAGAAACAACACTAATACACAGAACACAGAGCAATCAACAGCACTGAAATCAAGTAAGTATTCTGGTCAGACGAACAAAAATATAGCTCTTTGGCAATAATTCAGCTTGACACATCTGGAGCAAGAAGGTTTTCATGTATGAAGGTTTCCCAAGAAAATCATACTCACAGTGAAGTACGGGGTTGGAGAATCATGATGGGGCTGCTTCTCTGCAGACGATACTGAGACATTCCACTTCATCGAAAAGCCTATCACTTCTTATTGTGGATGATGCTGTTAAAGCTTACAGTGGATTTGCAACAAAGTACGAATTTTGTTAATTTGTGATTCTGAGGATGGTTTTCATAATATTGTTCATAACGTCAAAAGACAAAGATACCATTTTTAGGGGTCACAATTATTTTAGTGATTGATATAGTACTTAGTAATTAGTAACTGAGTACACTGTACACTGACATATTCAAAGCCATCTTTACATTTTATTATACAGATTCTTTGAAAATAATATCAACTTATTTCTGGCTAGATCTATGACACAGGTTACTACAGGTTAAACACTAGTTTGCTTATTCAAAGACATATGTAAAGAGTTATCTTTAGAAAGAACATGCAAACAATGACACATTTGTTGAATAAAAGCCAATGATTTTTTGCTTGTGTGGCTGATTGTGTAGAATCTCTTACAGTTAACATTTATTGATAAGGTATGTACACTTTTCCACTTTAAGTGACACACAACCAAATATGAAGCAGTTAATATATCAATTAATCTTAAACATGTCTTAAAAAATGTATTGAACTTGTCTTAACCATGAGCATAATTGATAGGAAACTTCATCACTTTACTTGGAGGGAAGCTAGTCATCAATACTGAGGTAACAGGAGTGGCCAAACTTTGAAGCACAGATGTTGTCTACAAATATTACTCACCTGCATGCATTTTGAGGACTTGTGCAATTGCATGTGTGTTTTCAAAAGAGAGAAAAACATTAGTGAATGAACTGAAATGTTCCATCAGTCCTTGATTTTCCATGGGCTCGCCCATCACACACAAAATCACACAAAGTGGAAATGCACTCCTGACCTTTAATTAGCACAGCAATCATCAGACACACGTCCCTGCAGACTGCTATGAACATGCAAGACCAACAGATATATATCTGAAAATACAGTGAAAGTGAGAGAGAGAGAAAGAAAGAAAGAAAAAAGAAAGAAAAAGAAAGAATGAAGAAGAAGAGACAAAGCAAACTGTGAGAGGAGAGAGAGATAGAGAGGGAGAGAGTGAGAGAGAGAGAGAGAGAGAGAGAGAGAGAGAGAGAG
>JBBPCX010068759.1:0-11928 GCA_037974365.1 Hydrocynus forskahlii
GAGAGAGGGAGAGAGGGAGGGAGGGAGAGAGGGAGGGAGGGAGAGAGAGAGAGAGAGGGAGGGAGAGAGAGGGAGGGAGAAAGAGAGGGAGGGAGAAAGAGAGGGAGGGAGAGAGAGGGAGAGAGAGAGAAAGAGAGAGAGAGAAAGAGAGAGGGAGAAAGGGAGAGAGTCGCTACAGAGACAACATATTTCACTGCAAAAAGTTTATAAATATTATACATACAATCAGAAATTGGATCTTTTTGTCAGATTGAGATTGGTACCTTGAATGGTTCGGAACTAACTGGCCATTTGTACGTATTTAATTTTTTTCTTAAGTTATTTGACAATTATTGACTAAGCCAACAAACAATTTTAACAGGTTAAATTAAATATTTGCAAAATTTGTGGGTCTGGGTAAATAAAGTTTTCTAAAAACTATTCAAATGGATTTATAGCGTTTTGGAAAAGAGCTCTTCGAATAGGTGGGGGGTGCTCAAAGAATTAGAGAAAAAAACTCTGTTCAGCAACTTGTCACACTACCACACTTTACTGTCATTCAGACTCAATACAAACACATTTTCCAAGCATTCATGGGTTCAAGGGTGGGGTATTCTAATGACTAAGTTTTCCAATCCAGTACTCTACCCTGAACCCTGAACGTGTTTGTTTTTACTGATTTAGTTTATAATCTCCCTCAGCTAGTGTGTGACATCGATCTCTACAGATATTACACAAGGGTTCAATATGCAAATGACCTTTAACCAATCACAGTGTTTCTGACAGGTTGGCCAATCACAGCTCCAGGTGAGTTACTGGATGTTCTGATGAATCAAGGTTTTCATGCAATCCGACAAAAGTCAAAATTTTTTAATCTTTAACTATTATTGTTGTGTTTGTAAAGGGCCCATATTCCACGTTTTCTTCCTATTTATTTTTTTCCGAAACAATTTTGTACACAAATACAATTCATAATTCATCATAATTCATTCTAATGTGACTAAATATAAACAGACTGTTTCTTTTGCTGCGTCTTTTAAGACTGATATATGTAAATAACCTCTTTTCTGTCCACATGGTGCTGCTCTAGTCAGGTGTAAAGCAGGTGTTAGAAATCCTGAAGGGCACTCGTCTATAAACACAAACACACACTCTGAATCTTCACTAGTGTTTACCGGCTGCTGTAAGACAGGCTCTCACATTAGAACCGATTCTCTGCGTTTGTGCTTTGTGTAATTAGGAGAAAGGGGATGGATGGTGATGACTGCTTTGTCAAATCAGAAAATCACTCACTCGTTCCTCTGATTGTGCTGTGTTTGTTTTTCCTGCACTCTTCCATTCAGTGTAATTTCTGATTGATATGTTCATGTTGATCACAAAGTGGTGCAAACGTTAATTAAATCATTCAAGGTTATGGCAAAACACCACATTTTAAGGCTTGTGAAATCCATGCATTTTTTCACTTGTCCACTGACCTACACAGGTGTGCAGTTACTGAGCATAGTCCATCTGTTTCTCCATGCTTCTTTATGTATAAAGAAATAACATGCTGCTTTTTCAAAACTGACTGGCTTTCTGTATTTTATAGTCTGTAGTAATTCATTATTTATCCACAAAGGCTTGAACTATTGGATTTGGAGAGGCATATCAGGTCTGTTTTTAGTGACTGACATTCACTTGGTGTTGTTCATGAAAAAAGAAAAGCATCACTCAGTTCTTCAACATCACACAATTCCTTCTGTTTAATTGATCACTGGACAAAATTTCATCCTTCAACAAGACAGTGATCTAAGTTATGCAGAATATCCAGTCCAAAGAAATATAGGGAATGATGTCTTGGCCTCAGAAGTCTCCAGATCTTTCTCCCATTGAGCTGCAGGGACAAGCTGGACCCACAAGTTCTAAATAAGCTCCAGCAAAAGAGACAGAACTGTTTGCTGCTTGAATAGGTGCTGGGAGGGTTTGGACTAGGGCATTAACGACTTCAGAATTTTTCAGGTCAACAAAGTCGAAGTCGAGTCGACTAGTCGTAGTCGTAGCGGAGGAACACAGGCGTCCAACATTAGGCAACTTTTATTAAAGTTCTTTGTACAATTAACAGTCAACATGACAATTAAACAAAATAAAACAAAGGCTGATACCTTGAATATTCTGGTACATTTAAGTGCACAACAGAAAGTGGGAACAGTTTAATCTGCGGCGCCACTCAGCATCCTCTGGACTGGACGACTCTCTGCAGTGCTAGCGTTAGCCATGTTAGTTAGCGTTAGCCATGCTAGCTAACGGTGCCGTTTCAGATACTGTTACTGTACTTTAACACCGACTTGCAGGTTGTGCAGGTCACCGTGCTGTTTGTGTGTCTAGAGTGAAAGATCTCCAGACATGTGATGTGTGTCTGTCTCCTCTGCTGCTGTGTCTCTTGTCTTGTTGTGGTCTTGTGTTTAGACTCCACTCATGCCAACGGTACTGCCCTTTCAATGAAAGGACTATAATAATTGGTTAAGTCACTGAATGCGTGTCAGCGTCACCCAATCCTAGGCAAAGATTGCATTGTGTACACAAGCGCGGACATAGAGAGGAAAAAAACACACGACTAGTCGACTTCTCTCAGGGAGCGTCGACTTGTGCCTCTGAATTCGACTAGTCAACTTTTCCCTAGTTTGGACACGGATTATTTCCAACAGTTGCCAGAAAGGATATTTTGATGAAACTCGTACATAAACTTTCATATGCTTTAAACTGTTCTTACAGTGTACATTGTCACGCAAGTCAGTCTCGTTTACTTTAAGTATTTCTAATGTTTTCTTGTAACAAAGTTTTGAAAGAGCAATGTATCATTTATTTGGGGAGGGCCCTAACTTCTGGCCTGTAGTGTGTATATATGTTTATAATATGTATAAGTGTGTATGTGTATATGTACTACAGTGTACCAACATTCTTGTAAAAAAGCCATATAAAAAGCCATGTGAATCCTGTAGCAAACTGCATATATTTTGGTGGGCGAGCGAGTGAGCGCATCAGTGAGTGAGTGAGAGAGTGAGTGAGGTCAGTGTGGGCAAATATTTGTGCCAAATAAAGCACATGCAGCCCCTCTGATCCCCGGCGCACTCACTCCATCATCCTGTGACACGTAATGTCAAAACCTTAACACATCTGACACTGAAATATGAGAGAAAACCATGAGTGCATGGCTGTGTGTGTGTGTGTATCTGTCTGTCTGTGCGTGTGTGTATGTGTGTGTGTGTGTGTGTGTGTGTGTGTGTGTAAGTAGGTGTGGGTGTGTGTGGAAATGTTTGTGTGTGTGTCTGTCTATGTGTTCGTGTTGGTGTGTTGGTGTGTTGGGGTGGTGCTTGTGTGTGTGTATGTGAGGTCTGTGTATGTTTGTGTATGTGTGCGTGTGCGTGTGTGTGTGTGTGTGTGTGTGCAGTTCTTTAATTAGCTGAAAGCTGGCAGTTATGCAGCAACGGGTGTCTGTGGGAAATCAATCAGTTTACATTGGCCTAAATGATATGGGCAGCCAGCATCTCTCTCTCTCACACACACACACACACACACATACACCAGCAGGGAGGAATTAGAGTCAAAATGCCTGCTGGGCAAGCGAGTAGAAACCAGGTCACTCAAGGTAATGTTAGCATGCTGGCTAATTTGACACTGTTGATTGCCATCCAGAAAGTCGGTGTCATGTGCCCCTCTACTGGTCCAACTCAGAGTTATTTTGATTTACAGCACAGTGCAATGGTCTTGAGCCCCATCAACCATTTCTTTATATTTTGCTTTGAATCACCTTTCTGGTATAAAACTACTATTTTCTGTCTGTCAAACTATCTTATCTTTGGCACCCTGAGTAGATAAAATGAAAGAAATGATAAATGTTTTATTGACAGACTGCAAAGTGCCTAAAGATACAAGGAGCCCAGAAAAATATGTTCCAACCACTCAGCACCAGCAGTATACTGATCACCACCTGATCATCTGGAATCTGCACCTGTGTCTTCAAATGAGACAGAACCTTTTTGCAGGCTTGAAAGGGTGCTGGGAGGGTTTGGACACAAGTTGCTTCCAAAATTAGCTGGAAAGGATGTGGTGAATCTGTGCTGCTGTGATAAAGGCAAGGGGAGTTTTTTTGATGAAACTCATTTGTAAACCTTCACATTGATTAAACTGCACTCACAGTGCATATTGATACACTTAATAAATGGTCATTTCCGTTTGTATTTCTAATGTTTTATTGTAATAAGGTTTTGAGAGAACAGCTTTCAAAACCCAAACTTCTGGCCTGTAGTGTAGAGGCAGTCTGGGGAGTAACTAGCACCTTATTTACATACTACAGCAAGAAGCAAACAAGGAAAATTCTGTTTTCAGTGGAACAGTTTACATACCCTGGCAGAATTTATGATTTCTTAACCATTTTTCAGAGAATATGAAAAATAACACAAAAACTTTTCTTTCACTCATGGTTAATGGTTGGCTGAAGCCATTTATTGTCAAACAACTGTGTTTACTCTTTTAAAATCATAATCATTGTATCCCTTTCCTGTTTTTACCTTTTCCCGCAGATCCTTTGACAATTCTTTTGCTTTCCCCATGACTTAAAATCCAAAAAACATCAGTGCAGCACTGGATGGAAGAAGCAAGGTTCTGTCAGGAGTCCAGAAACTCATTGACCTTTTATACACACCCACTAATTACCAGCAAAGAGATCACAGATGAAGATGGTTACCTTTAATAGCCATTCAAACCTGTTTGTGTCAAGTTGTGTGCATGTTATCAGGCCAAATCACCAGGGTATGTAAACTTTTGATCAGGGTCATTTGGGTAGTTTGTGTTGTGATTATGATATAAAAAGAGTAAACACAGTTGTTTGACAATAAATGGCTTCAGGCAACCACTAACCAGGAGTGAAAGAAAAGTTTTTGTTATCATTCATATTCTTTGAAAAATGTTTAAGAAATCATAAAACTTATGAGCACAACTGTATGGGCCCTTTAATGAGAAGAAATTAAAGAGGTTTCAGCCACTCGTTTGGATTCGAGCATCTCTAGTGCGCGGCGAAGGGCTGGGCCACAGTGATTGGGCTGTATTTTATGCCGAGGTGAATGTCGGCGTATCTAATTATTCCCATTTCTGTCAGAGTCCTTCAGATGATCCTCCACATTTGTGCTTAAGCTGTCGAGGGTGAGCGAGCGAGCGAGAGGCGAAGGAGAAATCGTATTTAAGAATTTCTGCCCGAGGGAGCTCGACACTGGCGGTGTAGTTAGTTAGTGCATCAGCAGCTCGCATGTGACCGGCAGACATTATCTAACACACGTCCTTTTTTCATCCCTCATTTCCAGGTGGAGGTTGCGGCGCTGATATGCGTTTTCACCACCTCGCTGAGAAGGACAGAACTTTCATTCCGTCACATTCAGACATCTAGAGCACACACACACACACACACACACACCTTGTGCTTCAACTCACTAGTCACTTTATTGGAAACACCTTCCCTGTGCTTCTGCTCGCTGGCCACTTTATTGGAAACACCCACCTTGTACTTCCATGTTTCTAAATCCCAGATTACCCTTTTATACTTCATATTCCATACATGGGGAGAAAAGACCACTGCGTGTTGAGACTCTTGGACAAAACGAGGCCAGTTAAGCCAATAACACTGGGAGCTGGAAACTGGGAACTGGTCTTACTTAACATATGAACCTGAAGTAACCCCTGCAGAACACACATACACTCGCCCTGCAAGAATCCTGTCTTTACTTGACTCCTAAATTATGGGGTCATTACTCAATTACTCTGACCTTCTCACTGAGGGCTGTGATTAACTGACCACTTGTATGATGACGAATAACTTCTAACTGCTCCTATTTTAGAGTGAGAAACCAAGAAACCTGACTTTAACTTAATTAAGCTTGGATTGTATTGTAAGTCTCTTTTTTATGTATTTGCCATATTCGTTTTTGTCCAGTTCAGTCTGGAAGCAAAATAGGACGACTGAGTGTCAAGACTTTTGTATATAGATGTTATCACAGATGGTTTTGATATTTCAGAATGTCCGCAGGAAAAACACTTGTTTTATAGTATTATTCCTTACATACATCATCTGTGTTGAACTATGTCTGCAGTTTGTGTGTTTAACTGAATGGGGTGTTTAATTTTACACGATTATATTAGCCTCAGGGAACAGAACCCAGTCTTTCTTTACACAAGGTAAAGGACATGCAGGTAATGAAGTTCTAGAGCTACAGTGCACATATTTACACAGCCAGCAGCCCCGGCTCGCACCCGCATTCAGAATCCGCCGGGTTTACTGAGGTCTGACCGGAGTAGATGGGAATAAACTCCTAATAAACGTGTGTTTGAGTCCTCCAGTCAAACTTGAGTTTGAGGAGGGTCCGTTTAATATTTTAAGCGTACATTAAAGGGCCTATAGTCTACATTTTTCTTATGGTGTCTGTTTACCCCTGAAGTCCACTGTTTATCTATTAGAATTAAGGTGGGTATGTCCTCTGTGTTCTGATTGGCTGTCATGTGCCTCACTTGGGAATAAACAGGGTCTGAAATGTATGTATTAAAGGGCGCATATGATGGAAAATCGAACTTTTTGAAAACAAAACTTTATTTATTTATTTACGTATTTGCTTGTTTATTTGGACATGTGGGAGGGATTAAAGATAAAATGTGCTAAATGAATGACATGTTTTATATATATTTATTTGTTTTCGCCTTTTATGAATTGCAAATAAATAATTTGTTAAATTCAAATTTGCAGCAAAATAACCAAATTTAACAAAATTCTTCAGAATTCATTAAAACATGTCAGTTGTCCAAAACATGGTCCATGTATGGAAACTGAGCATTTAAAAAAAGCCTGTTTGCAGTTCATTCATTTTGTGATGTCACAAATAACACATATCCATCTATTTGCCTGTCTGTTACAGTGTAGCTCTGTCCATTAAAGCTGAAGTTATAAAGAGTGTTTAAACCTGGATTGGACCCAGAATAAGGCAGCCAATCATAATAGAGCTCATTTGCATATACAAGACTCTGGCAATAGCCTGAGGTCTGGCTTGTGAAACTACAGTACCTGTGAACACGGTCTGTGCCTGGAAAGATGCTGTGGGGGAACAGACGGCCCACCTGTCTAATCTCGTCTCAACATGTGAGCAAATAAAATGGACAGAAGGAGTGTGTGTGTGTGCATGTGTGTGTGCATGTGTGTGGGGGGGGCAGTGCTTCGGTCCCAAAGGCTCCTGATGTTTTATCCAGTGAAAGCTGACATTCAGCGCTTTCTGGCAGTGCAGCAGCTCATCCAAAATTAAACCATCTTCATTGCCTGCAGGTGGGATTTGAACTTGTCCGTTTGCCTCCTCCAGGCCTGCAGTTGCCACAATATTTACTGAATAAATCATAATAGTTACTATATAGCTCAGAACAGATACTGAAAAAATCATAATAGCTGCTGAATCGTTCATAGTATTTGCTGAGTCAGTCATAATAGATTCTGTGGTAGATGCTACAAGTGATACTGAATCATTCATAACAGATACTGAATTATTCATAGTCTCTGAATATTCAGAGTACATACTGAATCATTTGTTGTAGACATTGAATCATCCATAATAGAAACTGAATCATTCATTGTAGGTACTGTATAGTTCATAGTAAATATTGAAGAACTCGTAGCAGATATTAAATCACTCATAGTAGATCATGAATAATTCATAGTGGATACTGAATAATTCATAGCGGATACTGAATAATTCATAGCGGGTACTGAATAATTCATAGTGGATGCTGAACAATTAATAGTGGAAAGTAAATAATTCATAGGAATTACTGAATCATTGATAGGAATTACTGAATCATTCATAATGCATCAGTCATAGTAGGTACTGAAGAAAGTGTTGAAGTGATGAAGAATTTGTGGTATAATACATAGTAGATACAGAGTAATTAGTAGTAAATACTGAATCATTCATGGTAGATACCAAATCATTCACAGCTGATACCAAATAATTCATTGTAGAATCTGAATAATTTATAGAGGAAACTGAATAATTCGTAGTAATTACTGATTCACTCCTACCAGATGCAGCATCATTCATAGTAGCCGCTGAATAATTCATGGTAGACACTGAATAATGTGTTGTAGACAATGAATCGTTTATTGTAGACCCTCAATAATTCAGAATAGTTTCTGAATCATTCGTAGCAGGCATTCAAGGACACACCACACCACACTGAATTCTTTCTCTACATTTAACCCTTTCACCAAGTGAAGCAGTGGGCTGCCACCAACAGGAACTGCACGGGAAGCAGTGTGTGGGGACCTTACCTTGCTCAAGGCAGTCCTGGGATTTGAACCCGCAACCTTCTGATCACAGGGTCAACTCCCTAACCACTAGGCCACCAGCTGACTTATTAAATTGTAGCAGACACTGAATCCTTCACAGTAGATGCTAAATGATGAACGTGTGGTTTATTAAAGAAGATTAAAAGTGTTTAAGAAGGGCTCAGCATGTATGCGGTATCTACACAGTAAACCGTTGGAGATTCCTTCAGACTGTGGAAGCATCACACAGTCCAGCCTCAGAAATGTGCTCTTGGCAGGGACCGAGGTTGTGAAGGAAAACATTTAGAGCGTGTCACAGTGAGCCGACCACCACTTCTGAAACAAATAATTGTGGAGGACTGCGGTGGATCTGAGACGTAAATAAACTGCTCCTGATCATGGCCTCCCACTCTCCACCCACTTCTGCCACCCGCCGCGCCAGTGAACAGGGGCTCAGCTAATTACACTCAGCTACACCAGAGCAGGGGAGGAACTGAGCGCCACCGAGGAGGGAAGCCTGATCTGAAGGCAGTGTTCGTAGTCTCCTCTACGTTTTCTGCACCGCTTTATCAAATAATTACTGGTGGTTCACAAGTTGAGAAATTCTGTGTACTTTTTTAGCACATTCTTTTGCTTACTAATTCAAGTAAGCAAAATCATTCAATTTAGTCGCTGCAAACCGGAACTTAATTCCCCTTATCCGGAGCTCACAAACAGCCTCCAGTTTCCTTTCCTTTTCTGAACGGATCACGTGCAGTATGGAGGCACAACCATCACAGAGGAGCTTCTGGTGTAATCTACCAGCTGGAGATGCTCTTCAGCATCTGAAATGCAGTGCACTCCAATCAAAAACACTTATTATGATATGTATAATAATAGTGGAACCTTTTTGATGCTATGTGCAACCATTCAAAAATAGTTCATCACGAAGAATATTTTACCCATGTAAAGGATTCTCTGTAGGACCACGGAAGGGTTCCTGAAACCTTTTTAGTGCCATAGAACCACTCAGTGAACAAGTTCAGAACTTCACAGTTCTATGTAGAAGCATTTGTACGGTACATTTTTAAGAAAAAAGCGTTCTGTGTAACACCAACATTGTCTTTTGGCTTTTAACAGTGGTGGAGCTCTTGTTGCAGTTCTTAAGAACCATTTAAATAATCCTTCAAAGAACCCTATTCAACAGTTACTAAATCATAGAGACATGGCTCTTTTAAATGTTAATGGTTCTATAAAGAGCCAAAAATGGTTCTCTACAGTAGGTTCTTTGACTTGTAACAAAAGCATAATGCTTTTGGTATTATGTAGAACCATTTTTTTAAAGGTTGTATAAAGAGGAGGAACACTCTTAACACACTTTGACTTGTGACAATAGTGGAGCTCTTTTTATTCCTGGAGGAGGTCTTGGAGGAACATTGTGGTCCTGGAGGAACGTTGTGGTCCTTGAGGAACCTTGTTTCATTTTTCTGTGTACTATTTCTGTGGATGAAATGATAATAAACACCTGCTTGACTTGAAGACCTGAAGCAGCCTTGATGTGTAATTTGTGGGTTGTGAACACTGAAACATCCAGAACATCCTTTATGTGCATCTGAAGGAGGATTCATCCACCTGCTTCTGACCAAAAACTTCTTCGTTCTTCAGTGACCAGGGTAAAGTGGTTCTATATAGAGTGTTGTGGTCCTGGAGAAACTTTATGGTCTTGGAGGATCGTTGTGGCCCTGGAGGTTCGATGTGGTCCTGATGACTGTGGACGGTGTTATAATGATATTTAATGCTGATATAGTGAAGACCACCCCATTATAGAAAATGCTGTAGAAAGTCTAACGTATCTAAAAACATTGTGAACAGTGGAGACATTATTTCTCCATCACTGGTGAGCTTTGAGATATCAACACAGTCTTCACCCATCCATCAGATGCCGCAGGGACGGCATGTGTGTCGTGACGTCTTTGTCTGATCTCTTGTCTGCAGTACATAATCGATGGCCTGAGACAGCAGCCATATTTAACTGGACCTTTTCAAAGTAGATGGAGAATTAAAGGGCCTTCGTCCTCGAATCTTCATTCTTTTTACTTTCCACTTTGTGACCTGGTGTCACTTTTACATGATCATTCCAGTCTCCTAGATCTTTATCTCTTAACTGTTTTTGGCTTTTTTTGACATCTTATAAAATCTGTGTGGGTTTATGCACCAAAAACAGTCCTACATGACCACTTTAAACCTCTCTCAGAATTAAAGAGACTGTTACTATCCTTTTACATTGACGGCATTTAGTAATTTAGTAATTCGCTTTTATCCAAAGCGACTTCCATTCCCTAACTACAAGGGACAGTCTCCCTGGAGCAACTTAAGGGTCTTGCTCAGGAACCCAGTGGTGGAATTTGAACCCATGACCTCTTGGTCCAGAGGCAAGTATCCTACCAACGAGGCCACCACCACCCCGCTGTGACTGATTTTAAGACTGATATGTGTTATTGAGCTCTGTTCTGGTGCCCTGTACCAAGCCTCATTCAAAGTCAACAGCCAGAAAGTCAGATGTTTGGGCCCACCGTTGGATTTTTAGAAAAGTTAAACATTAGAAATACCTAAATCGAATGTAACTGTCTGGTAATATTTTATAGTCTGTAGTAGCATATTATTCAACCACAAAGGATTAAATTATTGGTTTTGAAGAGACATGTCAGTTCTCTCTTTACTGACTGACATTCGCTTTTTGTTGAAAAAAGAAAAGCATCACTCAGTTCTTCAGCATCACACAGTTCTGTCTGATTAATGGATCACTAGACAAAACTTAATTCTTCAGTAGGATAATGATCCCAGACGTTCTTCAAAATTGTGCCAAAATTATATCCAGTCCGAAGAAAAGCAGAAAGTTTAGAGAATGATGTCTCGTCCTCCCCAGTCTCCAGCTCTTTCTCCCATTGAGCGGCAGGGGCGTGCTGGACCCACAAGTTCCAAATGAGGCCCAGTAGATGAGACAGAACTGTTTGCTGCTTGAAAGGGTGCTGGAAGGGTTTGGACACAAGTTATTTCCAGGAAAAGATGTGGTAAAAGCGAGGGGGCTTAATTTGATGAAACATAAACATTCGTACATAAACATTCACATCCATTAAACCGCATTTATAGTGTATATTGTTACACATCAAAATCAGTCCATTTATTTCTAATGTTTTCTTGTACTAAAATTTTGAAAGAACAGAGTATGGTTTATTTTTTAAAATAAGAAGTTGGCCCAAACTCCTCGCCTGTAGACTATTGTATGGACTTGGGAACAAATAGTATTAAATGTGAACTACAGTGTTCAGTGTGATGTTTTATTCTGTGTTCTGGCTCAGCTCTGCTGTGTCTAATTAACACTCGGATTTAGCACTAGGGAACATTCAGAGTGCTGTATTACTGCCTGTAGAGTGACCATATGTGTGGTGCTAAAAGTAACGTGTTGATTAGGCAAGGTCAAGAGACACACAGCTTGATTACATATGGTGAAAACAGCAATGTGTGAAATATAAAACATATCAGCTCTCAGCATTGTGATTTTGAATACATCTACACACCTTCACACACACCATCATACATCTACACACCTTCACACACACCATCCTACATCTACACACCTT
>JBBPCX010068760.1:0-11928 GCA_037974365.1 Hydrocynus forskahlii
TGTGTGTGTGTGTGTGTGTGTGTGTGTGTGTGTGTGTGTGTGTGTGTGTGTGTGTGTGTGTGTGTGTGTGTTTTATGCTGTGTTAGCAGCAGGGAGATTTGCTTGGTGTCCTTATACAGACATTGACATGCTGTTGTTATATAACTGTACGTATAAAGTTTATTCTCCTGCTTCAGTTCAGCAGCTGAACAATAGGAAAGAATTGCATGTTGTATAGAGTTCACTGAGTTTGCCTTTTGTGAGCTTTTTCTCGGTGAAATTAATTCATTTTAGTTTTAACCTTGCCACACATGTTGTCAATTAGGTAACATGGTAGTCACAGTTCCAAGTCCTAGGTTGGACAAAGTCTCAGCTCATTTGGAAGTCAGTCAGCCAACTTACCAGATACCTAAAGTGTTGGTGAGGTGGCTGCCATTAACATTAGGTGAAGGTCCGTGAATGGATTGACAGGTCAGACCTGTTTTTGGTGGCATGAGGGGGCTTATACAGTATTAGGCAGGTGGTTTTAATGTTAAAGCGGATCAGCGTATAAACGTTCAAGATTCAAGATTCCTCATTCGTCACATACGTGGTTATAAAAGTACAACATGTAGTGAAATGTGTCCTTGTGTCAACTCATTTTTTAAAAATAAAAATTACTGGAATTAAGTAAAGGAGAAATCTGGAAAGGCTAAACTTGGGTAGAAAAATATACAGACAAAAGTATATTCAAACTAAACAAACGTTACAGACATTACAAACAGAAGCAAGATCTTTACATGTTACAGAAATGTTACAGAACAGAAGTTCTGTGCAGTGTGCTATTTTGCTTATTCACATATCGACTTAAATGACAGACAGCGGGTAAAAAGTTCCGTTTATGTTATGACGGGCAGTTAAAACATGGTAGTGGTGTGTCCTGATTAAGAAGTCTTATGGCCTCCGCATAGAGGCTACTCCTGAGCCTCTGATTTGGCCATAATAGAGCTACTGGGGTGAGACAAGTCTGATAATCCTGGTTGCTCTGGTCCTACATCTTCTGGTATAACTGCCCTGCAGGGACGGTAGAGCTAATCTGGTGCAGCGTCATGCCGCTCGGATCACTCTCTGTCGTCCCTCAATGTCCTGTACACAGCTGTTCCCAAACCAAGAAGTGATGTTCTGAGTCAGGACATTTTCTACAGCTCCAGACATGTTAGAATTTGAATTTTTTCAGAATGCACAATGCTAGTTTGTGAAAATTACTATGAGCACAACTTTCCACAGACATGTATTTTCTGTCACCAGATACCCCACTAATGAGCTTCCATTTGACTCATTCAAATATATTTTTCATCTTCCTCTCCATTGCTACATCTGCAAGTGAAACACATCCAAATTTCAAACCAGTAATTGATTCATTTTCATGTAGTTTTTAAGGGAGAAAATTGTTTTCATTATATGCACTGATTTTACATTTGACCACAGAAAACCGGCAATAATGAAGCTGATATAACACATCCTACACAGTGTGTATTTTGAGACTGTGGCTAGAAAAACTCATTTTATTACCTATTTCTTTTTTTTTTCCTCTGGTATTTTTATTTGAACTTTGCCACAGCTCTGTGACTAAGAGCTCAGACACACCAATCCGACAAGGAAGAACTAGCACCAACTAAGACTGACTGATGATTGCTTTCCATCAGCTTGCCATCACCTCTTGCCTCTTATAAAAAGCTGCACTCATGTACACTGTAGAGGCAGGGAACAGACACATACTTAATATGTTTGCATCGAAAGGAGCAACTCTCCATAGCAAAATCTGCCAGTAGTCTGTAAAACAGCAACATGTAGCTTATAAGACTTATTACAGGACAGGACAACATACAGTACAGCCAACAAGAAGCAGAAACAGTGAGAGTGAATACAGTATAGTGATGGACACTATATTCCAGCAGCCAAGTAATTAAATGTGCAAAACATGAAAAGATTTATGAGGTAGAGAATAACAATAATAAAACAAATGAGCAATGATAGATAAATAGAAAACATATTTAAAAAAGTAACAGTATATAATAATAATTGGAATGGCACAGCATGAGTTTGTTAATGGGGGTGGTGGCAGTGGGGAAATGTCTGTTTTATGTGTATAAAGAAATAACAGTTTAGTTCAGGAGTGTGTTTGTGCGTAGGAAGTGCAGTTCTGATTTAGTTCTGATTCAGTAGTCCTGAGGGAAGAAACAGTTTCCCATCCTGGCAAGCCTTAATGCAATGGAACCTTTTTCCAGATGGCAGGAGGGAGAAGTGGGTGTGGGTGGATGGGATCCATAAGCTGGTGGATTTGCAGATGCAGTGTGTATATGCCTGTGACAGAGAGGAAAGAAACCCAGATGACATTTTCAACCGTCTCCACTACCCACTGTTGGGTCTTGCAGTATGAGGTGGTGCAATTACTAAAGTAGGCCATGATGCAGCTGCTCTGGTGCTCTCTACAGGCCTGCTGTAGAATGTGAGGATGGGGGTGAGTGCCCTGCAGTCTCCATAGCATGCAGAGACAGTGACGGCTTTCATGTCAAGATCCTTTACGCTTGCTTATTTTTCCTGTGCCATTGTACCAAGGTAATTAATGTTATTCACTTCCACTGCCATCTGCTACACACAGAGTGACACAGATTGTTCTTTCTCTCATTCCTGACACACACACACAAGTACATGCAGAGGCTATTGCCCAAAACCCAACCACTGGTTCATGTCGTCAAAAGTTTTTTCTCTTTTTGTCTTTCTGTCTCTCTCTCTCTCTCTCTCTCTCTCTCTCTCTCTCTCTTTCTCTCTCTCTCTCTCTCTCTCTCTGTTTCAATTAAATTATTCCTGTTATTCCTATTATTCCTATTATTTCTGGGCCAAACCAGATTTAAGCTTTGTTTGGATTGCTGTGTGAATTGGCTGTTGATCTGCATTCAACCTGTTCGCATGTTGTCCTTAAATTATCCTGGTTATTTTGACCAGTGTGGGTTCCTTAAATTAACCTCTTGCTTACAGATCTAATTTTGTACTGATCTGGTTAGGGCCTGACATTTCCTCATATCGTACCACACATCTCCTGTGTCTTATCACAGATATTTATGTAGTCCTTATTGAAAGATAGATTTAATTGTCTTAGGGTGATATCATTGTCGAGTATGAGTTAATACTTGTTCTCTCTCACATAATTTGGTTCTGTTTTTTATTCCCCAAGCTTTTCCTTCTGTTAGAGAATAATTCTATTAAATGCCGCAATTAGTCACTAAGCAACATACACAGTGGTTTGCTGCTTGCTTTTGTGTTTACATGAAGCTTAAACTCACTGCACACTGTTCTATTCTCCGAAAAACTCCTACCACATACCTTCTTTCAGTTCTCCAAAAAACACAATGTTCCAACACGTCATGGTTTTCCACTAAACACCATCATTCCCTAACAAGCACCATCGATGTCTACTTATTATTATTATCAACCAAAACCAACATTCTGCAAAAACCACCATCATTCTGTACCAAATGCCACTGTTTTCCGCATAATACCATCCTTCTCCACCAAACATCTTTATTCTCCAGGAAACATTATTTTTCTCCAAAGAGCAACATTTTAGCACTGGGATTTTGTCTTTTTAAACATTTAGGACCATTTTTGCAAATCCTATTAATCACACACAGCTTTTGCATTGGAGATTGTGTACTCATTTTCTCCTTTTTTTGGTGGTCCAAAATGCATGGTAAATGCTGTTTGCTGAGTCATGGTCAGCTCAGTGTTGGTGTGAGGAGTGTGCTTTGCTGCTGCAGCTGTTGCGGGTCCTCAGGGTCTTGTTTGAAGTTGGCCTGGTGCCAGTCCTCCTGGCCAGATGGCATGGTGGAGGGCTTTGAGGAAGACATGCTTGCACTGTACCAGGGGAATTAGCAGCCAGTCTGAGCAACCCCTGGGCCTGGGGTGTTATCTCCAGAGTTAAGGAACCTCACACAATGTGTTTTCAGAAAGTCAGAGGGTTGATGAGCTATTACTGTTGTTATATATATTTTTTTCTTTACATGGTAAAAATGTAAAGGTTTCCACAAAACAAGGTTGTGCACACAATAGCTTTTCATCAAATTCTAATCATAATGAAAGATCTCCTTCAAAATACATTTTAGAATCTGTGCTTTCCACAGAATTTCTGTTTCAATGAGCATCAAGTCATCATTAATGTCAAATGATAACATGCTTTAATTGTTGCTAGCAAAACCTGCAAATTATTGTGGATAAAGGAGCCAACTGTAGGAATGCTTGGTCATGTTTTAGTGAAAAATCACTATTGAGTGAATATTTGTTTGCTTTGCTTTCCAAGAGATGTCAGTTGAAAATCTCTGCATTGCACCAGCCAAACCTATGCACACACTCTCTGTCTTCAGGGTATAGGGACACTGTCTGAGAGGTTTATAATGGAGAGACAGACAGATAGAGCGCCTGTCTTATTCCACCTCAGGTCACCACTGTTTTCAGCTTTGGATTGGACCCCGCCAAGGACAGTTAAAGGTGATTCTTCCGGGATGAAATTGTATTTTGAAATCGTAACACTTGACTGTGGACACTTTCTAAAGTTGGGTCTAAACACAACACAATTTCTAGACCAATTTTAACCCGGATTTCTCACTTCTCCCTTTCACAGTTCTGATTTGATCTTCTGATTTGGTTATCTTTCCAATCTAGCTTTGGAGAAATTAGCAGTCTTATATTTTCCAGCAAGTCCAGTAAATTAAGGCACCAGCCAATGAGAGAGCGGAGTGAGAGAAAATAAAGTGAGAGATATGTATGTATGCCAGATTAACACAAATAATATATATTTATATTTATAATGTATAGACTCAGACATCAAGGCTCTCTCTTCACAGTTTCAGTCAGCTGCCAGTTTGTAGTAAAATGTTTATCCCAGCCCTTGCTGTGATACCTGCATTTCATTTTTACTACACTTCTTGTGTGAGCCAACATCTGATCCAGTGTAGCAGTCTGTGTATGATGTGAGGACACTATGTGTGAATAACTTTGCTTTTTGAGTAAGCCACAATACAATGCAGCCAATCAGTACAGAGGTTATTTCCATACATGATCGTAAAGGCAGAGTAACAAGAACGGTCTGTTTAGTTGTAAAGAGTAAAGGCTGCAAAAAGGTAATGTAATCATAAATTGCAACTGGTGTTGGTGCATAAAACCACTCCAGTGTCATAAGTGGTCCTCAGAGAAGATAAAATCCATGAGATATGTTAGATATGGGCCCTTTAAAATCTTAATGTGGTCATGAGTCACATTACATTAAGTATGTATAAACTTATCTAAATATACTCACATACAAAGCACATGGCTTTAACCCTTCATTACCCTTTCCTTGCTGCATCTGCCCTGACAATGACATTGATTGGACATTGCTGTCTCCAGCTTAGCCGTGATTGGTTGAGATGTTGTGAGACAGGCTCTAGGGAGGTCAATGGGTGTAGAAGGCTTGAGGGAAGGATGGATGGAGCAAGAATGAAGGGATGGGAGGAGGGCCAGGGGAGGAGTGTTCTCCATCACTCTTTCTCCTTCGGTCCTTACTGAGCAGCTTTGCAGGTGGACTGTACTCCTTCTTCTTATTTATTTTTCTTTCATTCTCTCCACCCTGGGAGCAACAGCACAATATATCCAGCCTGACTCTAAGACATTCAGACACCATCAATTGTTCTGAGGTGAGTTTAGCTCCACCCTTGGCTTTCTTGTTGACTGATGGTGTTTGATTGCAGCGGGTTTGGTGTTTTTTTGACAACCCAGTCATCAGTGGCTTCGGTGCACTTTTTTACAGTATAACCGCTGAGCCCGAAAGAGCTCAACAGCTGAGTGATCAGTGTCATTAGCACAGACTTTGTCTTCCGTTCTGCTGTGTAATTGGAAGAGAATTATGGTTTGCTGGGTTTTAGGCTGGATTATGTTGTGGACAGTTCGGGTTCAGTGCTAGTCAGCTTCTTTTAAAAAGCAGCCAATAAGGGCTTTGAAAAATAGGAGAAGGCTAATCCCAAAATGAATGCGGAAAGTTTCCTCTTTTAGATGGAAGGGATTTTACACATTTGTCTTTAAATATGCTCTTCTGAAGTAGGATGTCATTCTGAAAAAAATGTGTGCTCCGTGTTCATGCAAATTATTGAAGTAGGGTGTTAGCGCATGATGTCAGATGATTGCAAACTGTTCTATAAAGACTGTTCCAATCCCCTTAACCCCTTTAAATGAGTCGTGCTTGAGACTGAAAAAGCAATGCATTGAGTTTGCTTAGATTTAATGTGAACATGATTTCCACATAAATACATCAGCACAGTTTTGCTCTTTAGTTTACTTACATTTTTTAATAACTTATTGCATTTTGCTATCAGAGAAATTAGGTGCATTTGAATCAAGTACATTTAATGCATTTTCAAGTACTATTAAGCAGTAAATCAAATTATTTGCTGCATATCATATTTATATTATACACATGTACTACTGTTGATAGTACAGGAATCGCTTCCATGTCGGAGTATCTTGTTATGTTATGAGCTTGATTTTTTAGAGATGTTGTTTTAGAACCGACATTAGAGAAATTAACCATAATTACCCTAAATTTGAATGTTTCTCCACAACCCTTTTGTGAGCACATTGCACATGTTGTTACAGGCCCTGAAATGTAGTATTTCCATCAATTTAAAAAGTGAATGTCCCTGCTTCTCAGATTTTTGTGCTCTTTGTGCTGCTTTCCCAACACTGAATATTACATGAGTGCATTACTGCATGGCTGAGCGGAGATGACTATAAAAAGTGAATGCTATAAAAGTCAAGTGTGTGGGGGTTGCTCCTCTACACTTTTTCATGAAGTGCTTTCATTTTCAATTAAAAAAAAAACGTAAGTGACTACATAAATGGGAACATGAAACACTCAAAGACAGGTGTGCCAGTAAACCACTGAGACTTGTTTCTGCAAACATCATCATCTGAAATGTCTTATAGCTCATTTCAGGGGATATTGCAAAAATATGCAAGAACATGGGTGGTTTCTGGGGAGAGAGGGAGAGGGAGAGGGAGAGGGAGAGGGAGAGGGAGAGAGAGAGAGAGAGAGAAAGAGAGAGAGAGAGAGAGAGAGAAAGAGAGAGAGAGAGAGAGAGGGAGAGAGAGAGGGAGGGAGAAAGACCATTTGGAGACATGGCCTATTCTTCAGGGATTTGCTTTCTGTCAGATTCATCGCACACAAGGCCACGGTGATGGAGAAATCTAACATATGCAGGACAGTGCAAGTCCCCTGACCGCTCAGGACTTGGCTGCTGACGCACTTCAGCTTCAGACTCCATATATATTCCATTCATTATTTATACTCTCAGTTGCCAGTTAATTAGGTTCATGGTTCATGTACCTTGTACCTGCACTCAGTGACTGTTTTGATTCCCTGAGGAACCTTTCAGTTTAGTGCCTTTTGTTCAAACCTTCTCAATTTACGTAATGAATGAAGTGTCACCATTTCAAAGAATGTGTGTGTTATTAAGTATAGCCCAAAAGTGATTAGATATTATTAGGGAGGTAGACTGTTCTCAGCACTGCAGTGACACTGTATCAGGATCAGTGGTTTTTGCTAGGGTTTTTACACATTTTATTGTCACTGCTTACTCAAAAGTGGTCCACTACTCAAAAATATCAGGTCATGAGTGATTCTGTGATCAGAAACTTAGCAGTGATGAAAGTCTAGAGAATGGCTGACACAAAGTGTGCATAAACAGATGGGCTACGGTCTCTAACTGTACACCAGCAAAGAGGAACCTAAAGAGAGGGGTAATAACGTGGCTATTAAATGCACAAGAGAATATTAACGGACAGTCTAACTTGGCATGACAAATAAATAATTAAAATAAAAGTTGCTAACATGTGATTGATAGTTGTTGAGGATGATAGTTTGTGTTTGTTTATCTCAAAAATGACAGTGTATACAATAAATAATGCATGTACCTGTTGGAAAATGATGTGTTTATTAGAGAATTATTTGTGAATGATGGTGATCAATTGACAGGGGTGGTGTTTGTGACGTTTCTTGGAGAATGCTGGTGCTTAGCAATGTTAGTTGGCTTGTTTTGGCTTCTTGAGCCATCTTTCCATAAAATGGAATTAATAATACGTAACAGAATGAATTAAATTAAAATGAAAGTGATTTCTATTGCTGTTTCTTCTGCTTCTGATAATCAGAGGCTTTAAACAAGCCTATAAATAAATACAAGATGGCAACCCAGAACCTGGAACTATACATACTTGGTTGTAGGCCGGGTCACCTTGTCTTTGATGCTCCACTCCTCCCCCTGTCTCTCAGGATGAGAAGTGTTTTTCTAGGGTTGAGAAGACACTTTCAAGGTGACCCAAGTGAAGAGGATGCTGCCAACAAACAAAAACAAAAATGTCCTGCTGACATGCAACTCCCACCTGAACCGAGGCACTGCTGACTCACTCAGATGTTTGCCAGCTAACCGTGCACAGTGAGAGGTGAAACTGGGCTGCTACAATTGCAGCGGAAGCACCTGAAGCAGTCGGGGACAAAATCCTCAGACTAATCCCTGGCGGTGTGCAGGGGCATCAGCAGAGATGGACTAAGAACACATGACAAGATGCTATTAGCAAGAACAGATGCATGTTTGAGGCTTTATCGATTTGTGTAGGTTGTTGGAGCAACTTCTCTTAGCTCTGCCTCTAAGTGCTAAGCTTCATTTAACACTCTTCTGAAGCTGAGAATATCAAAACACCAGAACAGCCCGACGAGTCAGTACCGCACCCGAGGATAAGCTGCAGACTGAGGAGTTTACTGATTTTTACAAATGGAAAAAAATAAGCGTTTCAGTTTTAGCATCACATTCAAGACCAAAACTGGGCTCATAGAACAAATAGCTTTCACTTTGAAATATGATTGGCTGAGTCGATCTGAAAGACCTTAATAGTGGATAGAGTGATATTCCCACTGATTGGGGTTGGTCTAATTACATAAATTCTGTAATTTTTGTAAGTGCCTGCACAGTACATATAGTTTCATGAGCCACTTCATCAGGTCCACCTACCTTCACTCATTGTCAATTTTACCAACTCCACTTACCCTATAGGTGCACTTTAAAACAAAGAGATTTTCAGGCTCTTTCTTACCACACTGTGTTTAGCAGACACACTCCAATAAATAGAGAGAAATGGTTTGGACTAGGAGATGCACTGCAGAATCAATAGCACATTAATGGGAAATGAAACAGAGTCAAAGGTTTCAGTGTGCTCTAATTAGACACATGAATGATAAATAATGCAGATGAAACAAAGGAAGGTGGGAAATTGGACAACTTTAATGCAGTTTGCTTATTTTTAGCAAGTAGGATTACAGGAGTGTTTTGCATGCTTTTATTTTTATGAGAATGAGTGAGTCTGGTCTGGTTGTATCATATTTGTGTATGTGTTTGTGATTGTATTTTATTATTTTATTCTATTTTACTGGAGTGTAGCTGTAGACAGTCCTAGAGTGTTATATATTTTTGACCTTTTAAGCCTTTTGGAATTAAATGCTGTGGGCTGTTGATAGAAAAAATGTCTTTGGTTACAATTGCAAATGTAATATTAGAGAAGTTTGGATCTGTTATGCTTTGGCTTTGTGTTGTGGCAGAAAAGAAAACGTGAGGCCAGAGGGAGGAAAAGATTTTACTAAATATCAAAAATTCTTAAAGATAATGTTCTAGAGTCAGAGAAGATCATTCAAAAAAGACACCAGATAAGTAAATTATCTAAATAACACATCAAAATCAAAGACAAAAGTTCAAGATTATGAGATGGCCTTCACTATGCATTAGGGCTGAAACAATTATTCGAGTAACTCGAAAAATTTGAGTACAAAATCTTTGCCTCGAGGCTACGTTTAATTTATGTCACTAAAGTCCATCTATTTAAAATGTCTCTGCTATCGTATCACTCCCGCTGTGTAGACACTGCGCAGATTTAAGAGGGCGTGTTTATTTTGCTCTCTATGGAAATGGTGGAAAATAAAGATCCCGGTGTGCGTAAAAGGCAGAAAATGTCTGTGGGACCATTTAACACTGCGTAAGGCGAACAACCTAGTGCAGCGTAGCCACCGGTGCTGCTCAGCGTCTTAGTGTGTTTGTACTGTTTTTAGTCGCTAATTATAACTTAGTAGTGAGTTAACTTAACGTTTTCGATGATTGTTAAACTATTTCCATCGGTCTACAAAGTCATAAACCCACAGACGAGAGACGACTGGTCTGGTAAACGGTAAGTTTCAGTCTGGAGTTTGGTGAGCGCCTTCTCTGCACGGAGTGCGGCATGTTTAGTTCAGCCCCTCTCTCCGTCACTAGCACTAGCGTAAAGTTTACTTGTGTGAAGTGTACGTTAGTTACATATCTGATAGAGGTTTCAGAGTTAGAGAAGCACATCCGGACTTTAACTGGGGCTAGGAGACGAGAGTCAGGTGTGCTGCTAGCCAGTCCGGGTGCCTTAGGGGAAGATAGCTCGCCCCAGATTCGGCTGTAGAGCCCCCACAGCGGGCCAGTTGGGTCCCCCCCCTCCGTAAAGAACAATGGGGGAGTTTATGGAGTTTGAAGTGGCTGAGTGCTTGCCCAGCAGAGCAATGCGGTTTGGAAAGTCCGTGCTCATTTTAACACAAATGTATGATTTTATCCGATTACTCGATTAATCATTGAAAAAATCGACACAATACTCGATTCCAAAAATATTCGATAGTTGCAGCCCTACTTTGCATAGACTTGAATTAGATTGAAAATTTGTGTATAGAAAAACAGAGGAAAACAGAGGAATCAAAAGAGCAGATAAGCTGTTAGCTGGCTGTGACTTCAGCCACAGGGTGTATTATGAATGCAATATTTTTGGAGTGTGTGCGCGTTTGTGTGTGTTTGTGTGTGTCTGTGTCTGTGTACATTTAGTAGAGGACATTTAGTACATTTAGAAGAGGAACATAATTCCTAGATGTGGGACATTTGATGCTAACGAATGTTGAGCTTTCTGTTAAATCATTCAGCTCTTTAACTCAAGTCAAGTGGGTTTATTGTCTTTTCAACCATATGAACAGTGTAAGATTTTAAACCAGAAGAGCAAACGATGCAATACCACAGGACAGCACAGCATGCAGTGAAGATGGTATAAAGCAGAAACAGTACTGAGTGTGAATACAGTATTAAGTCAGATATTCTATTCTAGCAGGCAAGTAATTAAATGTGCAAAATGTATATCCAGGACTAAGTAATAACAATAATATATTTTTTAACAAAAATATAAAATTGTGCAGTAATATAAAAATGAAAAGGCAATAAATGGTAACAGGTAAAGTGTATACGTGTGCATGCTTGTTTAGTAGTGAGAAACAGTCCAGTTCATGGGGTGCCTTTGTGTGTGGCAAGTGCTGTTCCATTGGGAGGGAGTTCAGTTCAGCTGTGTATTTGTGTGTGGTGAGTACAAGTCTGATGGCCTGGGGGAAGAAAAGGTTTCCCATCATGGCAGTCAAGGCCCATATGCTGTGGAACATTTTGCCAGACCGCAGGAGTGAGAAGTCAGTGTGGGAGGGGTGAGTGGGGTCATCCACAATGCTGGTGGCTTTGTGGAAGCAGCAAGTGGTGTTCATGCCCATAACAGAGGGGAAAGAGATGATCTTTTCTGCCATCCACTGTAGGGTCTTGCGGTCTGAGGCGTTCCTGTACCAGGCCGTGATGCAACTGCACAGCATGCTCTCTGTAGTCCCTCTGTTGAATGTGGTCAGGATGGCAGCGGGGTGGTGAATGGATGTTGAGAATGATCACAGCGGCCCCCTGAATCCAATACCCTATGACCTCATTATGTTCATGTTTCTCCTCTCTCTCTCTCTCTCTCTCTCCCTCTCTCTCTCTCTCTCTCTCTCTCTCTCTCTCTTTCTCTCTCTGTCTCTCTCTCTCTCTC
>JBBPCX010068761.1:0-11926 GCA_037974365.1 Hydrocynus forskahlii
TATATATATATATATGAGTGTGTGTGTGTGTGTGTATGAATGCCGTAAATGTATCGGAACACACACATACAGTTGCTTGGTAGCTGCAGACATTGACAAAAACAGTAATAATGCATCAGAAAAAATGCACAATGCACACATATTATACCCCAAAAATTGTACATGTTGCACCAGAAATATTGCACACAATATATGATAAAAGTAGCTTATATTCTGATGTACTGTAGATCTACATTCACTTGACCTTGATTTTGTTCAGTAGAGATTGTAGACCATTGCAGTACATACAATGTCTTCCCAATGTCTGGCCACAGAACAGCTCTTTGTTCTTGTCTGGATATTTATGGGCTCCCTGAAACAGCAAAGGGCAGCTGGTTTGAATGAAGTGTATGTTGAGTGTAGTTTTCCCAAGTGTTATCCACGCCAATGCCTAAAATTCCAAAGGTCTATTCCTAAAATCTTTAATATGTTCCACTGCATGTCAGCAAACAGTAAATGGACTCATATGACCTGCAGACATTGGTAAGCACCAACATAGCCTGCTGGCGCAGAGGACCCAGAGGACCTCACCTCAGGTCCCCTTCATGTTTATGGGGACTTATGCAGTGTGAGAACATTCTTCCATTTCTTTGAAAATATTGTTTCATAGATGGATCACTATTTAGTTATCACCTGAATACCTTCGACATATCATTTCTGTCAGAACACAACAGTGTCTCTAAAATAGTACTAAATAGTACTATCATCGTGAATAATTGAAGTTAATGTAAAAAAATTGTTACATTTAATTCTGAATCATTTTTATTGGTCCAGTCCTTGTTAATGTTTCAGACACAGGAAAAGCGCAGCTGGAAAATTATGCAATAAAACAAAGAAAATACAAAAATGGAGTTACAAGGTCTTGTCCTGATAGTGGGGATACAGAATGTGTAAAGTGTCTTCATTTTCTTTAAGAGGTCTCTTCTACATCTCAGAAATCTTTCAGCAGTAAAAGTCATTGCGCAAGAAGAGCATGGGCACAATTTAGAGGACATTTTGGGCTGCAAGAAAAATTTACCCTCTCAAATCATATGTTCACCCCCTCTTGTACAGACCCTGCATTCACGTCATGGCCCGAGAAAGGCACTAAAGCAGTTCACAGTTTATATATAAAAGATGTTTTTGCATCTTTTGCCAAATTGTCTCAAATTACAGATTACCTAAGAGCCATCTTTTTTTACCTACAGATCAGGAGTTTTGTAGAAAAGACATTTAACTCATTTCCAGATAAACCCATGGAATCACATATCGAATATATTCTTGAGCTGAACTTAAAGGCCTGATATCTAAAATCAATGACCTAATTAACAACATCAGCCCACACTGTTTTGAACTAAAAGAGGCCCAGGATCTCAGAATACCTTTAACAGATGACCGATTGAACTCTGCTTTAGACTTACTAAACACATCATCTACTTGGATGGGAGGGATGGGAAGGAATATTTTAACACATTTGATAAATAATGCATTCTTGCACCAGGGATGAGTAAATGTCTTGTGCTTGTATTTGGCACATTTTACTTCTACATTCTACATCTATTCTGCATGTTGAGCACTTAATGACTGCAAGAAAACAGTATCTGTCATGATATTTTACTTATTCAAAGGTTGACTGTACTAAATGTCTTGTCCTGTTGTTTTGTTGCTCTTGTGCTTTTCTTGCACTCTCTCTCTCTTGCTCTCTTTGCTCTCTGTATTTTGTCCTGACTGCACTTATGTAGTCTTGTGGTGTTTCTGTTTTTGTGTTGCACCCCTGGTCCAGGAGGAATGTTTATTTGTTTCCCTGGGTCCTCTGGCTTGACTTGTCCTGACTTGGCTTTGTGTCTTCTACCCTTTTGGGATAAAACTTGGAAAATCAATGAAGATGAAAGTAAATACTTTTATCAGTGGGGGGAGTGAGGTGAGGGGACAAAACAAAACCCAGTGAAAATAAAAATTTCTCTAGACTGGAAGCACTGGCTTTTCCAAAAAGGCCACCATGCCCAAAGGGGCAGGTGCTTGATCACCTAAAGGCCCCACCTGACATACCTGCCTGAGAAGAGGGCCTCCTGTGTTTCTCCAGAACCTTCAAAACACCAGACTACTCTGAATATACTCTTCAGTCACAACATTAAACCACAAAGTGAATAACATTAATTATCTTGTTACAGTGGCACCTGTCAATATCTGATGTGTTGGAAACAAGAATAATGGATCTGAGTGACTTTGACAAGAGCCAGTTTATGATGGTTAGATGTCTGGATCAGAGCTTTCCCAAAATAGGGAATCTTGTGGGGTGTTCCTGGTCTGCAGGGACTGGGGGTGTTCAAACCTTAGCACAGAAAGAGACTGATGTCACTGACTGGAGCAGCTTAAACAGATGTGCTGCTCCAGTCTCTCTCTCAACGCTGTACAACTCTTTTCAACCTCCCATGTGGTTTCCACGAGCGTCAGGACACACAGTGTCTGAGAATCTGCACACGTCTTTAGCTAGATTATCCAGGAATCCAAGCAATGCCCGCCTCCAGTCGGCCTGGCGTGCGTTCAGTACTGCAGTTTAGCTCAAAGAGGTCTGCTCTCGAAATTCACACTGAGATCCAGCTAAAATAAATCAGGCTTAATTACAAGTAAAGCTGGACTTCAGATTGTCCAGTGATGACCCATGAAGAACAGATGATTTACTACCAGTTTGTTCAGCATAAAAGGGTGTTTCTGCAACAGTGGGCCCTTTTAGCCCCCTGTTATGCAATGATTATGCAATGATTGCGCAGACGCACAAAGACAAGAACAATATAAAGCATGATACAAAGGCAAAATAAGAAGGTACTCTTTTAGCATAAAGAATAGAACAGATGGTAACAGACCTACATGAAAAGCGCATTCCAACACGCATCAGTAATCATAGAAACTAGTGTTTATGTTTATAAAGTGGTTATGCAGGTGTGTGATTGTTGTTATGAAGGGCTTGTGGCCTTGTAAACACCTCCCAGCAGCAGGATGGTAGTGATGTGTGTTCCCACACAATTGTTAGTAAGTATTATAATTTATTAAGGATAATTTCAGTTAAAATGTTTTTGTCCCAGCTCTGAAATTAGTACTCAAGTGCGTGAAAAAAATGTTACAAACTTTTCATTTGAACCGGCATGTATGTTACATTAAAACATATATAAATAATCACTCCTGCTGATCTGTCGTTCAAAGAACGCTGCTTTTTAAAACCAAATAAACCTATATTTGAAGGAAACAAAGCAAAAAGCAAAAGGACAAAAGTAACCCTGTCCCTGGTGTCCCTTGGTGTTAGTTTTACTGAAAAGCAAAGGAAATGTAGTTTTACATATTTAATATCTCCTGTATGTCTTTGCCACCAGCTTACAATGAATGCACTGTGTATTATATTTAGATTAACAATTAATATTCATATTCATTCATGTAGATGTAATCTGTCGGCCAGGACATGTTTGGAGTCCAAATTCTGCTGCTTTCGTCATCCAATGCTTCATTAATGTGATGCAGACTTGCTATGAGCTGTAGAACTGTAGTTTTCAACGGGTTTAGAGAAATTTGGGGGACAAACATTCTGTATGTTGGTGTCCATTGACTTCTAGTGTTAGAAACTTTAGCCTTGTAAACTAAATAAATGAAATTTGGACTCTAACGTGTCATGACCACCATGTCATTGGCCATTTATCCTCAAAAACAATGAAATTGCAAAAATAAAGACCAATTTAATTTAGATTAAATTCAAAATGATAAAAGATTTTTTTACAAATAATTATTTGTCTTACTGACTCTAATATTCAAAATACTGATGTGACAGCAGCAGTGTTCTAACTGCTGGCATGGGCCTTGATATGCCATGTTTCATCATGTGATGCAGCCAGCTGTATCTAAAACGATGACCAAGTGCAGCAATAGGAAGGGAGAGGAATGCTATGTGTGGAATTGCGTTCATGCCTTGCTACTATTTATACAGCTGAATGTAAAGACAGAGTTCAAAATGCTGCAGCTGTTTCATGCCGTCAGCTGGGCAGCATTAGGTTTTTACTTTCCCCATCCTGGCCTACCCGTGCACTCACACATTCTTTGCTCAAACACTCCTGATATATATTGTCACTTGTCACTATTATATGAAAAATGTATGAAAAATACATGAAAATATAAGTAAATATTGGTCACATTTTAAAACATGCCAATCACTCCTTAGGTTTTTGGTTCTGTCAATAAAATTTGCATACAGAACTATGCCAATGTTTTTAATCTGCTATTCTCATGTGAAACTACACACTATAAACTATAAAGTTTATTTATTTATTTAATAGCAACAGTGGAGTTCTGGAGAGAACAAAAGAACAAAAACAAAGCTTTAATCACACCTGATTCAAACCACTTTATCTTTTGATTAAAGCAGCACTGTAAACAGTGCAAGCAGGCAGAGGCTGATGTGAAGTGTTTAAAGATTGATGGACTGGTACTTGCATGCGTCTGTTATTCTGCTGAGCTTTATTTTAATCAAATGATTTATTTGACTTGAATAAAGCCAGTTAACACGTTCTTGTCCAACAACTAAGGCACTACTTACCCTTAAAATGCGTCTTGGTCAATTACGCCATACTATAATACTGCAAAACCAGTTTTGTTAAAAATGCTAAACCTGCAACAGATATTGCTGTCAGCAGAATCCAACACATCTTCTCCCAACTCAGCGTAAATTGGGCAAGTTGTCCATTCAGTCCCTTCCAAAATTGCTGTTATTGTCTTTGGCATTATGGTACCCAAGCTTCAAGTCTTTTATTTTACGCTGCTCCTCTCCTCAACCCGCATTCATTAAGTATTTGCCTTGCCTGGGACGCTTCAGGACGCATTAGTATATGTAGTCATGGATTCAAGACCATTTACATTTATAGCATTTGGTCTTTCACACTAGGAAGACTAGACTTAAAATTAAGAGCTGCTAGTAGACTGATTCTATAAGTGATGAAGTTAGTTCTCTACCAGGGTCCTATCAGATCACACAGCCACAGAAAACAGTTTTTTACATTATTTGTGAGGTTTTTGTTCAGTTAGTTTGTGAACATGTACTTGTTATCCTAAGTGCCCGGGGAAGAGGTGGGTCTTCAGTCTCTGTTTGGAGACAGTGAGGGTTTCAACAAGGGAAGTTCTTTCCAGCCCTATGGTGCCAAAGCTTGATGCAAGTCTTCGACCTCTGAGAAGAGGTGGGTCCAGCCAGGCTGTTCTTGGTGCTCTAAGAGTGTGAGCTGAGACCCATGCTCTAATAAGTGCTGACAGGTAAGAAGGATCAGGACCAAATTTAGGTTTCTAAGCAAGCCCTACTAGTGGCCAGCGACAGTCAGCGTCCCCCAGCCTTTTTTGCGCCACGGACCAGTTTCATGTAAAACAATATTTTCACAGATACAACTAAAAACAAAGTGCGTAAAAATACGAAGAAGCTCCCCAGCGACGTTTGTTTTTCAGTCATTTTTGCTGGCTTATGGGCTAAATGTTTGATGTACCATATCACGTGACTGAGACGAGCATTTCTTCAAAATAAAAAGATCTTTCAGACTTTGATCTGAAAAATAAAATATTTTATACTGTCTTTCTGTGCCCCCCGGTGGTTGGGGACCTCTGGTCTAAATGACCAGACCACTATGCGTCTTGGTGGTCTTTTATACTTGCACTTAATGCTGTCCACTTATGATCAGATCATCCAAGACATGTGTTAATGCCAAGTGTACACAGGGCCTAAAGGTGGTATAATGAGGAAAGACATGACAGACCTTTTTCTGATAGGCGCAATGTGACAGCTACAGCTATAAACAGTTATACATTTTATATCACTGTGGAATGAACATCTCATGGTAAATGGTACAAAGCACAACTCAGTATTTTTGTCCTATTTCGATTATTTGGGAGTGTGCTTACATTTCACACATAGACAATCATTCATTCAGTGGCGGAGCCAGAGGGGTGTTCATCTGCTGCCGGCAGTTCCTGATGCTGACTGACACCTCATTTGTCTAAAGAAGTTTTTGAATTTTGCCGGCAATGCCGCTCAAGCTATTAGTGATGGAAAGTCCGGATCATTTTACCGTTCAGCAAAATGAACGAATCTGTTTTCGAATCATTTCGTTCATTTTAGCAAAATATAATTTAAATGTTACCTGTTACCTCCCTAACACATCTACTGCTTACACAAACGTTGATCACACTACAGGCAAGACAAATGCTATAAGAAACAGAAAATATTAATTCATTGTTTACCTGGGTCTTTAGTCTATGATTCGCTCACCTCGCCTCTTATCTGACAAGTTTTCGGGTCTGATTAGTTCATCTCTCGAATCTTTCGAGTCGTTCGGTCTTTTGTCACGTGACCACTTACCGACTCAGTACCTCAGTCAAATACTAACGTAAAATTCTCGAAAAACCCGAAGACTCGAAACAGGTGAATCAATAATTCCAATACAGAAACGATTGGAAGTTGCGCAAATGCGCATGCGCGACTGAACGAATCACTCCCACGAGACGATTCGTTTTTCCCGAGTCACATTAAAGATTCGTTCAAAATGAACGAATCGTTCAAGGACGACCCATTACAACAAGCTATCTTCAAATCAAAGACGAGCCGAAGACAAGAGCGTGGTTTCAAGATAAGACGAATAGTTAGTAACTGATGACACTAAACTGGGTTTTTGTTTTTGTTTTCAAATCCAGGTCTGTTTGATGTCTGCTATGTCTAATTGCAGTATTTTTTCTTTGGTTGTTTTTTCTTTATGCTAATGTTTTTGTTAATTAACTCAGCATTGTTTTTCCAAATAAATGTTTGAATTCCTCAATTTATTATTTCAACTTTGAGTACAGTGTGTGTGTGTGTGTGTGTGTGGACCCCCTGAAATAGCAGTGGCCACCCCCTGGCGACCCCATGTAAAAAATTCTAGCTCTGCCACTTCATTCATTACAGTGCATAGAGGGAGTACAGCCCAGCTGGTTTGTGAGTGTTTGGTGGCTGGTTTGTCAACAGGGTTATGATTTTGATTGGTCAACAGCAGGATCAATAACGGCAAGGTGATTATGATCCAATTAGGGGCAATTGGCTATGTTTTAATTAATATTTTTGAGATCTGTAGTCAGAATGAAAACCAATCAATGCTCTTTAGTAGAATGCCAAGCAGATGGCACTCAATAGACAGAATACCAACTAATCAGAACTCAGTCACCAAGAATATCGATCATTCAGCTCTCAGTAGCCAGAATGCCAGTCTATCAGCACTCACTTGCCAGAATACCAACTAATCAGAATTCAGTATCCAAGAAAATCAATCAATCAGCACTCAGTAGTCAGAATGGCAACCGGTCAGCACTCAGGAACCAAAATGCCAGTCTATCAGCATTCAGCTAAACTAAAGTAACTGAACTGAACTAAATTGCCAAGAAATGAACAAAATGCAGTTCAGCGAACACGGTGAGCTGTGAAATGCTTTACAGAATGGCTGGAGTAAAACGACATGCAGGTTAATTGTGCAATTACTGAAAAAGCTGAGCTGAATCTTGTATTGTGAATATATGGATTTATTGCTTTTTTTTAAGGATCTGACTGCTGGGACTTCATTTCTTTGTTCTTTTTTCCTTTATACTGGCAGAATTGTATAAAATATACAATATGTATATATGTATATATATATATATATATAAAATACATAAAAAAATATACATAAAATTGTATGCGCAAATAAATACTTTTAAAAGCTTACAGTGTAGCTGATTTTACCATTTGTTGTTTTTCTGTTGTTGAAGCTTGTGTGTGTTTGTGTTTGTGTGAGTGTGTGCAGACAAAACCTGCAGGTTGAAGATGTTTTATTTCAGATGGAACTACACCCTGGAAGGCATGAGTGGATTTTTTTTGAATAACTCAATTAAATCCTCCCTGCGTGGGCACAATATGGCTGTGTGCGGCCGCCGGAGCATGCAGACCCTCATTCGCGTTCATCCTCAAATCCCCTCAGATTTATTAAAAAATACAGAAATACATGAATCAGTTCAGTCTAAAAGGGAATTCGGGCGAAGCGTGGACGACGATTTATGTCACTGTGATTAGGCGGAGTTGGCATGTCGAGAGAGAGCGAGAGCTAAATCCACACACACACACACACACACACACACACACACACACACACACACACACACACACACACACACACACACACACACACAGGCAGTTTCTCTTAAGGGGCTCGTTTTGTACCAGCAGAAAAAGAGAGGGGGGTGGGGACAAAGAGAGAGGGGAACATAGAGAGAGAGAAGAGGGAGAGAAGAGAAAGAAAGAAAGAAAGAAAGAAAGAATGAACGAAAGAATGATAAAACAAGAAAGAAAGAAAAAAGAAAACAAAAAGGGAGCAATGAGAAAGAGATGGAGAACAGAACAGAGAGATAAGAGGGAGAGACAGGAGAGAAGAGAAAGAAAAAAGAAAGAAAGAAAGAAAGAAAACGAAAAAAGAGAGCAATGAGAGAGAGATGGAGAATGGAACAGAAAGATAAGAGGGAGAGGAGGGAGAGAGGCGAAGAGAAAGAACGAAAGACAGAAGAAAGAAAGAAAGAAAGAAAGAAAGAAAAGAGCAGTGAGAGACACAAAGAGAGAATGGGTAAGAGAAAGGGAGAGGGAGAAAGTAGGAAAGAATGAAAAAAAGAAAGAAGGTGGAAAAGAAGAAAGAGCAATGAAAGAGACAGAAGGGGAAACAAAGAGAAAGGAAGAGTGAGAAAGGAAGAAAGAAAGAAATAAGAGAGAGACAAAGAAAGAGAAAGAGTTTCAAAGGAATGCTGAGAGGAAAAGAAAGGAAGACTAAAAGGGAGTGTAGAAAGAAAGGGAAAAAGAGAGACAAAGAGAGTGACAAACGTAGAGAAAAGGAAATTAGAGAGAAAGAGGATGCAGTGAAGACAGGAAAGAGTGACAGGGAAGGGGGAGAATGAAAAAAGACGGAAAGGGAAAATGGAAAGAGAGTATGTCACACACTGTGCGTGTGTTTGGGAGAGAGAGAGAGAGAGAGTTAGAGAGAGTGTGTGTGTGTGAGAGAGAGAGAGAGTGCATGTGAGTGTGGTTGGTGTGTGAGTGAGTGCGTGTGTGAACATGTGTGTGTGTGTGCGAGAGAGAGTGTGTGTATACGTGTGTGTGTGTGTGTGTGTGTGTGCGAGAGACAATGAGATGTGTGTGTATGTGTGTGTGTGTGAGGTTACCGGATTAAAGCTCCAGTACAAAGGGTCTGACTGGGGCACGAGGCCGTGAAGCGCGCGCTTGTCTTTGGGCAGGTGTGCTCGTTTCCTCGGGCGTGCGCCTCTTTGATGTCTCTCACCTGTCTGTAATGAAGCGGCGGCTCGAGCCTCGCGCCACAGCGCGCGCACACCCAGCTTCGCACGACGCATACTGATGAGCGCGCGCTCCACGGGCTTGCCATTAACAGTCCGCGCGCATTCACGCAGTTTACAATAAACAAAGCCTGTAATTGATTAAAGTTGGGCCTCTAATTACTTTTAATTAATATTGATTCATTCGCCTTGATGGACCGCCAAAAACACATCATAGCCCCCTGCCGCGCGAGGGTCTGCTGCTGTTCCACCGCTGCACTTTCCTCCACTAAACACCCAGTAAAAAACATTTACAGAGCAATTTTACAGCAGTGCCTTCCAGTAAATATAACTTCAGGGTATTACTGTAATGTTACAGCACTGTACTGTAAAACTGCAGCATCGCACTGGAAAATGCTGGCAGACATTTCTCTAATTTATTACTGTTCTTTTTCAAAAAATGTTCATAATTAAATTATGTCAAGTGGCACACAGACATATTATATATAATGCACACACACACACACACACACACACACACACACACACACATATATATATATATATATATATATATATACACACACGCCTACAAACATAGATAGATAGATAGATAGATAGATAGATAGATAGGTAGATAGATGGATAGATAGATAGATACAGGGTGACATAGAAAAATGGGAACTTTTGTCAAACAAATAAAAATAGAAAACATTTTTATCGCGAAAGCACGCTGTCTACCGTTCCACTCCTCCATTATTACTGCATAATGTGATTGTTTACAGCTCACTGTCCCACTTCCGTAGTGCCGCCAACTGTACATGGCTGCCACTACGCACCTCAAAAGTTCCCGTTTTTCTGTGTCACCCTGTAGATAGACAGATAGAAATAGACCCACACACACATATATAAAATCAGGAAATACTGTGTAGTCTTGGGTCACCAAAACATCTGTGAGGGTGTGCGATCATAGCAAGAATTCAATTTCTCAGCAATTTGTGCTACAGTTGCTCATTGTGCATTCAGAGCAGACAGGCTGGCCTTGGTGAGCCTTGGAGTGCTCATGACCCTGTTGCCAGGTCACTGGTTGTCCTTCCTTGGATCACTTTTGGAAGGTTCTGACTACTGCATACCAGGAACACCTCGCATGAGCTGCCCCACATTTTGAAGATGCTCTGATCCAGTCGTCCAATCATCACAGTTTGGCTCTTGTCAAAGTGTCTCAGATCCTTACACTCTGCCATTTTTCCTACTTCCAACACATCAACATCAAGAACTGACTGTCTAATACATCACACCCCTTGACAGGTATCATTGTAACAAGATCAGCAATGTAAGTCACCTCATCTGTCAGTGGTTTGATGCTTAAATGTGTATGTATCTACGTTTACATTTAGCAGACGCTCTTATCCAGAGCGACGTACATCTTTTCTTCATACCTGTAAAGCTAGACTAAGATCAACACCTGCTTTTAACCATGTTACTGCCAACTAAGTTACACACCTTAACAAACCCTGTCAAAGAAAATCTATAATGTCACACTTGGTCCCGAGATCAATGCCCAAAAGAAAACCTCGGAAACTGATGATATTGCAACGCAAACATGAGATTCTAAAGTTCCGACCAAATTGTGCCAGCAAAGAAAAGAAATTAGAAACACGCAAACGGATAAACAATATGATATGCCAGTAACACTGAAGAGAACTGATAGGTGTACCAGTGGTGTTCAGAGAAGACAAAATAACAAGATATATCATTGCTGATATGCACTGGACAAGGTGATCAAAAAGGAAGTCAACGTGTATTTCACTGACTACTAAAAATCCTTCAGCTGTGTTGACTATGTTCAATTATGAAATGAAAATGGAAGGAAAATGGGAATACCAGAATATCTCACTACTCTGAGAAGCCTCTACACTGATGAACATGCCTCAGTAATTATGGAATAATGGACAGGCTCCATGGGAGGATGGGAGGAAGATGATAGAAGATTCATCACTGGTAGAAGGATCATCAATAAACTTTGATAAGTGGATGATTGCACAATTTTAGTGGAAAATCAAGAAGACCTAAAGCCCCTTATTAGGAAAACTGAAGATGTAGCTTAATATTAAGATTACCAAGATAAATAATTTAGATAACTGGTCATGACAACAGAAAAGGTAACTAAGCTGATGGTGAAGTTGAAGAAGTGGTGGAACGCTTTGGTCTATATGGATCAATTATCAGCAATAAAGCACCCAGCACTCTTTTGTCTTTCCTGTGCTTCTTTACGGATGAAAGGTTATTTAAGGACCCATGGTGCTACTCAAGAACCTTAGATGGTTCTATGAACAAATGGTTAATTGGCCAATCAGGCCTCACCTCTCACTTAATAACTAATCAGAAGTTCTTACTTTGTCAGAAGTTCTTACTTTGGACCGGGGTGAACTGTCCGGTCCATGGCCGTCGGCCTGTCTTTCTCCTTAACAGTGAACTCAGCTAACAACAGCAGAGGGCGCTAACATGATCATTTATCAGGTTTAAAATCCATATTTAAAAGCCAACGTAGACCATGCACCCACAAACAACCCCC
>JBBPCX010068762.1:0-11926 GCA_037974365.1 Hydrocynus forskahlii
GTGTGGAAGAACTTGACTGGTCCACACAGAGCCCTGACCTCAACCCCATCCAGCACCTCTGGGATGAACTGGAACGGGGATTGTGATCCAGACCTTCTCGTCCAACATCAGTGTCTGACCTCATAAATGCTCTACAGAATGTATGGACACAAATTCCCACAGGAACTCCAAAATCTTGTGGAAAGCCTTCCAAGAAGAGTGGAAGCTGTTACAGCTGCAAAGGGGGACCCACTCCATATTTAAGTTTATGGGTTTGAATTACAAGTCTTTAAAGTCCCTGTTGATGTAATGGTCAGACGTGCCGATACATTTGTCCATGTAGTGTATTTATAATATACACATTTTTTGATACATGGCCAGTTTCTCTTGTGTCCAGGACGGGGTTGGTGGGTGCATTATTGCTGGCTCCCCGGAGCGTCTGCTGCTTTATTGCTGACACCTGGATGAGGTTAATAAACATCTGCCTCTTCATCCATCACGTCCTGCAGGGTGTTGGAGCACCTCGCGGTTCTGCACGGTTGATTTGTGTTTAACCCAGCAGACAGTGACCCTCACCTTCACCTTATTAGGAGCTGAAGGGCATTAATGAGTGTGTGTTATGAGTGGACAGTGTTATAAATGAAGTGGTTATGACAAGGTCACGGCCGGATAAGTGGCAGAGGTAATACCACTGCACTTAAAATTGTTAAGATGTTTAATCTGTGTGTGTGTGCGTGTGTGTGCAGTTCAATGTCTTTTAAACTGAAGGAAAAAAACCATTTCTATTTGATTTCTAAGGTTATATGTAGGATATAATATATCTGGGACATTTCTATTTATATTACAAATAGATACATTTATGCATATTACATATTACATGTACATGTTAGATGCTTACATATACAGCTCCGGAAAATAAATAAAAGACGGCTGCAATTTATTTTCAAATCAGCGTCTCTATGATTATGAAACCATTCCATGCCAGTGTCTGTTGAATTCCTACACAAGCACCTCATTCTGCTTTATGAGACACTGATTAGTGATCACTGGGAGTGGAAAGGCTCAGTTGTCAGGAACCACAGTGAAAGGTTAATCCTCAGAACGGCCGCAGTGTGTTTTGTGGCCTAAAAAGGAACAGAGTGTGTTCTGTGGAGTCTGAGACTCATCTCAGAGACACACACACACACACACACACACACACACACACACACTCCATACATGTTCAGCCCTGCTGTCTGGCTCAGGTCTCCCTGAGGCTTCGGTTCCTTCTTCAAAGTTTTTTTCTCCCAGTTTGGCAGATTTGTACGCTTGCCGTCCCCGTCTGACTGACCCCAGTGACTCCTCTTCAGAGTCCTGGTTCTTCTCAGTGGTTATTACTCATATTCTTTAAAAAACCTTTGCTTCTGAGTCTTGGTTCCTCTTAGTGGTTCTTCCTCATACCCTTAGTGAGGTCCTCCATTTGAGTTCTAGGTCCTCTCTGTGGTTTTTCATGTTCTTTGGGGGTTCTCCATCTGAGTCCTGTTTCATTTCAGTGATTCTTCCCCATGTCCGCTGAAAATCTTTCCTTTTGAATCTCGGTTCCTTCCAGTGCATCTCATGTCCTTATGAAGGTTCTCCTTCTGAGTTTTGGTTCCTCTCAGTGTTTTGTCTTCATGTTCTTGGGAAGGTCCTTCATCTCAGTCCTTCTTCTACTCAGCAGCTATTCCCCATGTTCTTTGAAAACCTTTCCTTCTAAGTCTTGGTTCCTCCTCACACTTTCTGGTAGGTTCTCCTTCTGAGTCCTGGTTCCTTTCAGTGTTATTTTTCCCTCATGCTCTTAGCAGAGAAAATTCACAAATGGTCGAAACTTATGGAGATTCTGGGTCGATTAAACACATTAAGCAAAATGAATTTGCTTTTGGTTTGAATGAATTTAATAGGTTTCAGTGAAGAGCAAAACATTTAAGACTCTTTGTTTTGTCTTATTGAATCTTTCTGTCTTCATGACCAGTGATAAGCCTATGATGACAGCGGGTCATTATTTTGAAACATTAAGCCTCATTAAAGAGAGAAATGTTTCTAACTCATAACTTTGTCTTTGAATTATTTTGGGTTTATTTGGCAGCAGTATAATTTATTATCTGCAGCAATATAAAAGGGGAATCTGGTCCTCCTTGGGTGTTGTTTCAGTACATTAAACACAGAGTGTATCAACAAAATCTGATTTCAGTAAATATAAATGGTGTAAAACAGTCTAGAACCGGTGTTCGTTCTCCTACACGCTCAACATGGATCTGTACTGCTCGCTTTCTAAGAGTTAAACAATAGTGTGCTTTCTATTCATAATTCATGTCTGTAAGGAATAAAAGCTTGACATTGAAATGCTGCTGTCATCAGATGACAGATTCATTTCTCAGGCAGAAAATAGTTATTAAATCAGCAAATCTGACATAGAGTCAATGAGCAATGGTTGCTGATGTTGCTGTGGCATTTACTTATGCTAGAGAAAGCGAGAGAGAGAGAGACTGAGTGACTGGGTGCTGAAATCAGCATCATTGAAGGACAGCGCTAATAGCTTGAGAAGTCGAGACTTCAATGTGTTTGGTATGTATTTAACTTTCCAGCAACCACTGACAGTTCAGTTATGGATAGTGTATAACACTCACTGACCAGTGCGACCACTCAGTGGCCACTTTATTAGAAACACTGTGTGCTTCCACTTACTGGCCACTTCATTGGAAATCCCCTCCTTATTCGTATGGTCAGCATCTACGTAATCTACATAACTGATGTTTTGCATCATGTTTGGTGCCGCTGTTGTTTGCTCATCTCAGGCTTCCCAGAATGACCTTTGCTCTTCCTCCCATTATGCATCATGGATGTGCTTGCGTGTCGTCTGCCTCTGTGCTTCTGGAATTCGTCTCTCGCTGACGGTTCAGCTTCTTATCTTGTCATGGCAAGGCAGTGCCTGGGCACAAGCTGGCCGTTGCGTGTTTAAAAATATCCTCACGTGTTTAAAATGTATGACGTGGCCCTTAAATACCTTATTAAACCTTTAACAGTCACAAATGTCGCTGCTGAGAACAAAACCTGCTGTAGTTTAATGTGAATTATTTCTGACTCGCAGCTTCACTGGAACTAGAGGAGAAACTGTGTGGAAAGAGCAGATTCTGAAGTGGTCGTCACAAGCACAAGGTAGATGTTTCCAATAAAGTGGCCAGTGAATGGCAGCATAATGTGGCCAGTGAGAACAGAAGAGATGTTTTTTACCATCTGAATTTGATGAGGTTACTGTTCTGTTTACAGTCTTCAACAGAAGACTGTAAACAGAACGGTTGTTTTTCGGCCACTTTATAAGAAACACCTGTCTCCTAGCTCCATGAGTCCTGAGACCTGAAAGGTCCATAGTTTGCTCTTGTCTGGACAGACTCTTGTCTGGACATCCTGAAAGCTGCAGCGTTCAGTTTAAAATCAGCTCCCGAAGCAGCACTGCACTCAGTCACCCTGACACCCAACCCTGCCACTGGGGTGACTTCCATATAAATCCATTAGATCATGTACATGCTAAATGAGAGAGACACAGAGAGAGAGAGTGCCTTATAAAAACCCAAGCCACGTCTCTGTCGTCCTTCAAATAATTTCCATAAGGGTACTCTTCTCTTCCAGAAAGAGAGAGCGAGCGGAGGAGGAGAGAGAGATAATAGCACTTTAATACACTTTAGACAGGAACAGGTGAATCAGACTGTTTCATAATCCTATTAACACCAAACTCACACTTTTTTTTGGCTCAATTAGCACAAACTGCAGATGAAGCAAACTCTTCAATCCACGTTCGCACACGGACTGCAAACGCTGCACTACAGTGGCCACTTTATCAGAAACACCTGCGTTATTTATCTGGACACTGGCTACTTTATGAGAAACATCCACCTTGTGTAAAAACTGATTAGTCACTTTATTAGAAACACTCAGCTTGTGCTAAAACTGAGACTACTTTATTAGAAACACCGACCTTGTGCTTCCACTCGCTGGCCAATAACAGACTGTGCACTGTAGCACTTTGGTAATTTCTGATTGAATAAGAGTTCGCAATCAAGGCCTTGGCCAGCTGGAACAGATGAAGGAGAGCGAGACCTGCAGAATGACTGAATGACTGAAGAGAGAGAGATAGAGCACAGAGGTCCACCATCATTGATTATCTTAATGTACAGCAGGGATAAAAGGTCTGACACCACACTGAAAATCAGTCAAAGTTTCTTTTGCTGCCCCTCAGTCAATGTTAGTCTTGCTGCCATTCAGTGAAAGTTAATGTTGCTGCCACTCAATACAAGTTTCTCTTATTGTCACTCAGTAAAATTTATTTTGCTGCCAGTCAGTAAATGTTAAACTTGCTGCCATTCAGTAAACTTTTCTTTTGCTGACATTTAGTAAAAATTTCTTTTGCTGACATTCAGTAAAAGTATCTTATACTGACATTCAGTAAAAGTATCTTTTGCTGCCTCTCATTGAAAGTTTCTTTTGCTGCCACTCAGTAAATGTTAGTCTTGCTGCCATTCAGAATCAGAATCAGAAAACCTTATTAATTCTAGAGGTAATTGCTTTCAGTGGGTGTAACTGCAGCAACCTCTGCCCAGTGTGATGTCACCTGTACACCCTCTACAGAAACAATGACACCAAAAAACTGTTGTGTGAATTATTCAGTTTGCTTCTCCAAGAGTACCGTAAATACTTCAGGTGCTGATATGTTTTTCATGTTCTGGCTCATATGAAATCTGAACTGTCCTGCGGTATCTGCTGCCCACCATACAGATGAGGTTTTTTCCTCAGATAGGAGAACTTTCACTTCTTATTCTTTAAAAAACTTTAAAGAGGTCTCATATCTCTGATTTTTTCTGTTTACGTAATAGTTTGATGTAGTGTTTTTTGTTTTTTTTTCTCTCTCCAGTCCTTCCAGTCCATTAACAAAAATGAATGATTAAAAAAACATTTTGGATTCATTGTTTTCATGTCATCACAAATCATCTTATGTGCTCTGTTGATTTTATGTGTGAAAATATAACATATCCTCTCCACAAGCACAAAAGTTTTACATATCGGGAAGGAAATTAAACAAAAAATATAAAAGGTTCCATAACTTTTGCACAGTCTCCATTTTAGGTTTTAAATTCAGCAAAATGTAAAATTCAGTAAATTTACAAAGTACACTGTAAACAGTTATTGTGTATTAAAATGTGTCTGCAGAGGATGTGAGCAGTTTATACTTAACGAAATTAGATTTCAACAAGATTCCAGGGTGGTTTTTAATTACGAGTTCTCAGAGTTCTCAGGCCAGTTACAATATTTTTTGAGAAGTTGAATACTAATGCAAAGCCAGAGCCGACGGCACGCGTTACTCTTTCAGTCCAAGAATGCTCAGGCATTTTTCTGAGCCTCTGCTCTTTGCTTAAGGTCGCATTCTGTTTTCTGATGTTTGTGAGCGCACGAAAAATGCAGCACATCTTAATTTGGAGCGTTTAAGGCCTTTCATGTTAGAGAGCAAAGGCCGGCACTTTGGCGGATTGCTGAGCATTTTCAGCGGCGGGCCCACTCACCTGAGAGAAGCACAAATGATGGTAATCAGTGAAAAAGGGTGCAGGGGAGATAGTGAGAAACAGGGATAGAGAGAGAGAGGGAGGAATAAAGAACGCAGCACCTACGCCACTTTTCCTCTTGAGACTGTGGAAATTGTAGCATGACAATTTTTCACTTTTCCTCCTTTCATTGACTAAAGCCCCCCACTGGCACTGGCATCAGCCTGAGAGCAGATTGACGGTGGGTTATGAAAGGAAATCATTAAGCGTATTGTTACAGAGGTCCTAAGCTCCGTTTTGCACTTTGTCCTGCACAAAGAACGTGTATCTTAAAGAAGGCGTATCTTAAAGCCATTCACTCTCTGGGAGTCGCAGCTAGAGAGACTTAAAGCTTGACGTCTCTTCGCGATAAAATCTGACGTGCCTGAAGGTAATTGTTCTGCGCACCACACGCCAAGACCTTTAGCCACGAACAGACTTCTTTCAACTGAGAAATATCAAAGTCTTAAAAAGATACCTCTAGCAATTTTTACATGCCTCTGCTATCCTGGAGACCACCTACTGTCACACTTCCTGCCATCGGGCCATGAAGAGAGGCGGAGTCACAGACTTCCATCTTTATGTACTTTATTTAACCAAGCCAAACAGGTGCGATGGCCTAAACACAATCTCAGCTAGAGAGGCAGGAGTACACCTCCAGAGCCAGAGTCGGGAGCGCGTCCGCCCGCCTGCTGCCCCAGCAGTCCTTGTCCTTCTCGTCCTCGGAACTGAATCTACCCAGCAACTCGGTGATGAAAAACCAACTCGTCCTCATCGGTCCATCCCACGGCTGGGTCCAGGGAGCACACTCCTCTTCCCCACTGGCCCATAGCCAAATCTGCTACGCCTTGGTAGGTCAGTCCAACTGTCACACTTCCTGCCCTAGTGCCATGAGGAGAGGCACAGACACAGACTTCCATCTTTATGTACTTTATTTAACAAAACCGAACAGGCACGATGGCCTTAACACAAAACCACCTAGAGAGGCAGGAGTACCACAACCAAGGTATAATAACGGTGGACCGACACTAAGGTCCAACAGAAATGGAACTAAATACTAAACAACCCACAAACCAATACAAACCAAACATCACTTTCCCTGAGCACACCGGTCAGCTGAGACTAATAATAAACAAACCAAAACCAGTGTGCTCAGACATGTCAAAATAAAAGTTAACTCACAGAACAGAAAAGGGTGGCCTCTAGCGACCGCCAACCGTGACACCTACCAGATGAGTTTGGGAACATTTATCCTACCTGTTGTAGATGTATATCTTCTTCATTCATTCATTCATTCATTTTCTGTAACTGTTTAATCCTTACTAGGGTTGTGGGTACCCAGAGCCTATCCCAGGGCCAATAGGTGCAAGGCAGGGACTCAGCAGGGCGGGGCACCAGCCCATCGCAGATCTTCTGTTTTATCTGTTAATGCTTCCCCATTTCAATCACCTCACATCTATACATTTCATAAAAACCACAGGTCCAAATCAATCACAATAGTTTGAATCCTGAAAAATGTTCTTCCAGTTCTTTTTCAAGACTGTACTGAGGATCACTTGCTTGGACTTCTTGGAACCTGATAATTTAGTAACCTTGAGGCTATATAGACAATTGTGCGATCTTCAGACCTTTGTACGATTAGGTTTTCAAAAAGATACTTCTCAATTCGTTTTTTTTCTGGAGACATCTAGAAGATTCTAGAGCCATTCCAGAACAGTAATTTGTCTTGAAATATCTGGATTCCAGAACTCTCCTTAAGAGTGCATCTGGGAGACAGTCTTCTTTCGGAAACATCCAGATTATAGAACCATTTCCAAAATGGTATTTCTAGGGGGGATAGTGTTCTTCTGAAGATATCAAGATGGCAGAACATTTCATAACCATGTATCTAGTGGGTACTGTTCTTTTGGAAACATCTAAATTCTAGAAGCATTTCCAGAACAATGACTTTTTAGTGGATACTGTTCTTCTGAAGATATCAAGATGACAGAACTTTCCATAACAGTGTCCTTGGGATGGTCTTTCTATAATTCTACAACTGTTTCCACTTGCACTTCTTGTTTCCACTAACCACTGCCAAGAGAAGATATCTGACAGTTTTGCTGACATTTCTTCATGAATGATGACTCACCACCAGAATCTAGACAAGACAGAATTGATCTACCCACAAAGCACTTACCAACACTGGCTCTCTCAATAACCATTGATTCATTCCCTGTCTATCTGTCACACATGGCTAAAATCTTGGAGAAGATCCGAGATGATCAGCATAATGTTTCTGATACACCACCTGTACATCTACCACTGGATCCTCACACAGATTCCTACATTCGGAACACCAGGAGAATCCCACCCAGAGGCTGGTCACCCAGATACCTGACAGTTGCAGTTCCCTCATTGCAGGCAAACATTCATAATGCTGTGGCTCATCTGGTCCCAGGATTCTCTTGTGGAACTCAATTTTTCTTTCTTAGGGATACATTTGAAAGTTCCTTGAAATGTGGCCGAAATAAGGCACTGGCATTACCTTCAAGATATCCAACAACTGACATTGCCTTGATGTTTTCTATGGACAGTACTGTGCAAAAGTCTTAGGTACCTATGCAAATTGTTTAATGTAATTTTTGTGTGAATGTGTCTTTCTGCTTTAGAATTTGAATTTAGAAATGAGAATTAGAATAGTAGCAAACAAACAAGAAAGCAGTACAAAGTATCACGTTTTGTTTTGTTTGTAAAAATATAAGAAGTTGATATTGTGTGAGCTGGTGAAGACAACACAGGTTCGGTTCGAGATTTGTCCTCCGTTCCTCCTGCCGTTGTTTGGATTTGTGAAACTCCATCAGCAGTTCCTGATTTAATATAATGAAGGATTGATTGAATCAAACTAGGTTTCTGATGAACTACAAGTTCTAGTTCTACAAGTACTATACTGGACTTCCACAAGGAACACACTGATGTACTGAACATAAAAGCACTGTTTACCATATATTGTTATTTGTGTTTATTCTTTATAGATTTATTTCATATATTTAGTGATATTACTGTGAAAAAACACTCACTGCTCATCGAAACTATTTTGAAAAGTGCCTAAGACTTTTGCACAGTACTGTATATTGGATGGATTAAAATAATAATAATAATCAAAACACCTTTTCAAAACGTTCAAGGACACTGTACACAACAAAATAATAGAAGAACAATAAAATAATAATAATAATAATAATACGAAAATAATCACAAGATCACAAAGGGCTACAGGTTAGAAAAGAAAAAAACAAGAAAATGAGGCAGCCATTAAAAAACTGAAAGATTATTAAACAATAAATATAGAAAACATCTAAGAGGGGGAACCAAAGGTTTTGTTAAAAAGAAATGTCTGCCTGTGTGTCCACATGTTGAGAATATGCACAACTTCTGCGTCTGAATGGCTTGGTCTGGATGAGAATACTCCTGTTCTCCTGAAAGACACCTCAGTATATTGGCTTTCCCCAAATATGACAGCAATCCTCCTCAGCATTGCCTTTAATGCTCTATTGTAGCACTTTGTTCGATGTTCTCAGGTATGTTTGATTAAAAAGGATTGAATGCTATACCAAATCTGTCTCTTCATGGCATTTTCCTCATTTAAAGGCTTTGCATCTGCAACTGAAATATTTTTAGGGTCATCACAAATTCCAAAACATTACTGTGATGTACCTGCACTAATTGCCCTGCAATAGGGAGGCTTCAATTCCATTCTGATTGTAATTCCAGTCTCCACTCTGCCATCTGCCACCACATATCTCCATCAAACCAGCAGGAGCTGTTCTGATACTCAGGCTGAGCCCAGGCCAATTAGCCTAGTGCTGCACACCCCGAGCCAAACAGTGATGACAAGTTGAGCAGAACCTGCTTCATTAACAAGGGAAGAGGAGTCACAGTGGTGGTTGTGAGTAGAGATCAGGCAGCAGACGCTTGTTCTAAGATCAAAGCCTGTCGACTTTTACAATTTAAATAGTGTTCTTCGGTCCTGAAAGAACTTCTTGAAAAGAAGCAAGTAAACTTGGGCCTAAAGAAAGAAAACAGCTCTGTGGCTTTCCAGGACTGGGAGTAGAGAACACTAGGTTGGTGTTTAGTGATTAGTATGGTGGAGACACTGCTAGGCCAGCACATTTCAAAAGACTGTTGTGAATGTAAATAAGCATAGAGCAATGAGACTTTTAAGTAGGAGAAACCCTGCAAATGAGTGCAAGCAAGTTAGTGTGGTGTCAGATACAGAAACTATACGAAACTGACAGCAACCAAATGCATACACCTATGAACAAAAACACACTTCATTCATGTTGGTGTGGCGGGTAGCACAGTCATCTCACAGTGCTAAGGTCCTGGCTTGGAATCCTGGCCTGGGTGACCATGGGCCTGCGTGGTGTTTGCCTTGTATTTACTTTTTTGTTTTTTTCAATCCACCCAACCTACATATATACATATATTAGTGCTGGGCGTTATTACCGCGTTAACGCATTATTTGATTAATGCCAACAATTATTTTATCGCGCGTTAACATAGTTTGTTTAAATGAGTCTTATTTTGAACGTCAGTTTGTTTAGTAGCGGGACACTCGCTAGTGAACTAACTGACTGCTTCTGCTGCTCCCTGATAAAAGGAAAATGTTTCTGTTGGTCCCTGTTCAGAAAAAAAGAGATTTATAAATGTTAACTCGCTGTTGCTCGGAATGTGCCTGATATTCTGTTATGATCGTGGCTCTTCTGATGACTTGTGCTGCCTTGTCGAAAAATGCCACCGTAGTGCAAATCGACAGCAGAGTCTATTGATTCATGCTACCCTGCCCAAAATGCTCCCTTTAAGTTCATACAGTTTATAGTCAGTTTATAACACTGATAATGATGAGAAATAGACAAATAATATGCATAATCAGAGAAACCTATATTTTATTTAAAACATTTACTTATAAGCAGTGTATCGATTCATGCTGCCTTGTCGAAAAATGCTACCTTGAGGCTTATTCAGTTTATACAGCCAGTTTATAACACTGATAATGATGAGGAATAATATGCTCTACATCTCGGCTGTTTTTCGGAGGGGTGGGATTATGATGGTTATAAAGCTATTATGGTTCCAGTGCCCATGCTCTGGAGGGTACCTTGTTTTTCTACAACAAACTATGTAAAACATGAATGCCCTTCAGGGGCAAATACCTTTGGTTTTATATCTGATTTGATTAAATAATACTCCACCCTCAAGACACACCCCAGTCACGTGCCAGGAAACAATCCACTACTTAACCCAGAAGTAACCGTCAATCTGTTCTCCCTCCCGCGGGCCTTAGTTTACCCTTTCCTGCACTCCCGGTGGATTACCTGTGTTTTTGGACTTTGTTTTACGTTTCTCAACTTGCCCTTGGATTACACCTTGCACTGTATTGGATTTCCTGGTATGAACTTTGATTGCGTTTGTGTCCTGATCTCCATTGCTTTACCTTCTTACCCGTGTACCAACCCTGCTTGCTTCATTACGACTCTGTGCTCTGGATTATACCTTGCTGATACTATTGTTACAACCTTTATTCAATAAATTATTCTTCACTTCATTCATCATCTGCGACTGTGCACTACATCACCTCGTGACAAAAAAGGAAAAAGCAATGCTTGTGTCTCTGGTGGTATGCTCCCTTCATCTTTGATTCTCTTAAAGGCTCAATGCTCTTTTAGTTATTCTGAGGATTGTTACAGCATCTTCTCCTCATAGTCCAAAGACATGTACACAAGGAAATGCTAAATTGCCTCTAGACTGTGTGTGTTTGTGTCTGCCCTTCGATGGACTGGTGACCTTTGCGGGGTATTTCTTTGCTTTTCACTCTGTGAGTGCTGGGATAAGCAGCCCTGGTTAGGATAAGTGGCTCGGATAATGATGAAGTAAAAGTCTGAGCGATCATTTGGTTCCTAGCTAATCTGTCAGCTTGTCTGGCACAGCTCATTGTGCTACACACCAGCCCTCGCACCCATTTCCATTCCTTTTTGCCACTAATATTTGGTCTCTGTCCAAACACAGCACTCATCCTGTCTGTGAATGTGAATTCTAGTTGGTTATAATGTATTTTTCCGTTGTCCTTCTCACTGGTGCTTGGAAATACATTATTTTGGTCTCCAGGGTTACAGCCTGAAGACCTCCCCGCTCTGTGCTCCCAACACGCCAGAACTAATCAGCTAATTACCAAGCCTTTCGTGGGTTGAAGGGGGTTTGTTAGAGGATGGAAAACAGTATAAACAGCATAGCTGTCCTGTCTCTGGGGGGGGGGGGGGTCCCCCAGCCCAACTGTCCTCTCTCTCTCTGGGGGGGTAGGGTGGTCCTCCCTTCCCCCT
>JBBPCX010068763.1:0-11925 GCA_037974365.1 Hydrocynus forskahlii
ACTAAACACCAAGTAGCAACAAGCCTGTAATATATAAACAACTGATCCCTTCAGGATACTGATTAAACTAGCTTTCAGTTTCTGATTAACCCCACTGTCTCCGTTTCAAGCCATAATTCTGAGCCATATAAATAAATAAACCCTTCAGGATACTGATTAAACTAGTTCTCAGGTTACCAAGTGCTGTTCCTGTTCTAAGTCATCATCTGAGCTTATCAAGACTTCATTATTCACAGGGAAGTGGAGTGTGGTGGGAACTATTACAGTAAACAGTGACATAATGAATAATCCGGTGCCAGTAAAGGCCTTTAAAGCCATCACGACATAAAATCAATTCAAAAACGTGCTGCGATCATGCTTTAGGCCTTTTATTCGTGATAGGACATGGCTTCAATACGCTGTGCTTAACACCTTCAGAATCTGCGCTAACTGGTGACTGTTAGGGTTACAGTTAGGGCCATTCCCCGTCTTGCAGCCGTTCAACCTGTTTCAACCGCTTTGCAAACAAAAACAATATAGAATCAACTCATTATTACACTTTTAGTGGGAAATGTGTAGTATATTTTCACAATATTGCATAAAAGCGTTCATTCATAGCCTACAACAGAAGACAAGTTCACATGAACACTACTTACTACAGCACTACTTACTGCCTAACTGTGACCCGCTTCATTAAATTAAAATCTGCACAGTGCAACCCAAGCCCATTTATTTGTATGGTTTTTTTTGACTGTTCCCATCATTCTTGGGACAACGTAACTGTTGAAGAGTATACTTCAATCTGTTTTAAAATATATTAGTGGGATGAGATCATTGTGATATATATTCACAATTGTGATATAATTCTCCATTGGTAGTTCTGCCTTAAAATGTATGACAGCCTTCTTTCAAGTTATTGTGCAATTCAAAAGATTAGCAGTCCCTTAATTCTCCAATTAGAATGTTATTTTTAATGATTAAACTCGTCTGAGAAAAACGGAAGAATTTCTTTGTCCAAAGTACAGTGTTTATGAATAAAGCCTGTAGTGATGAGCTGTTCAGTGCAAAAAAGCCTCTCAGGCTTAGAAGTGGGAAAAACTGCAATAAAATGATCAGCTCTTAGCTCATCATACTGAAAAGTAGTAGTTTTACACATTAGCTTTTTAATCCCATGTTATATTGAGCATCTGGCACCTAAGGTCCCACAGTCGCTGGGCCATTTCATCATCCATAGCAGCACTGGAGCAGCTGGCAGGTGCACAAAAACAATAGAAGGTCACTTTAGGAATATGCTTGTTTTGGTATCTTCTAGGAAAATATAAAACAGTTCACCTCAACAGAGACAGTTCATCAAGATCTGACAGTTTAGCCTGGTATGTAGTTCCTACTGATTTTACCTGTAATACTTGCCACTCTCTTTCTCCAGCTCAGGAGCTACTGTACAGTAGATGGTGGCCTGAGCTCCCTGCAATGACGTTTTAGTAAAAGGTTTTATTAACTACATGGCTGCCTGCTGGGGCCGACTCAAGTGTCTCCATAGCTCTGTCTGCACTACGCCTGGGTCACGCCTGTACCTGTTAAACTCAATGGATTGCAGGAAGAAAGCAATATTTATTATCCATTAGCTAATCAGTCACCCACAAGACTGTGGGAAAACAAATGTCCAGTTACAACATTCCAAAATCTAAGCAGTTTCCATCCGTCACTATCTTCAGATCAACATATTCATGCAGTTTTACACCCATAGTGACAGACACACCTTTTAGTGGCACTCACCCTCTAGTTTTTGGGCCAGGCAGTGTGTGAAGAGCACATTGGCTGGTTTGCTCTGACTGTAAGTTTCATCCAGATTAATGCGCCATGGACAATACATTGACGATGAGCTGGAGCCAATGTTTTAGGTACAGTTATGAAAATGTCAAGAGGAAGTGACCTATGAGACCATGCGTAACGTAAGTAATATTATTTGGTGATAATTTATTTTTTAAATATTCTTATTTAAAATTGCTCCCACTCACCCATATGCTTGTCCCTAATTTGCATCTCAAAACCATCAGCAGTTTTGCCATACAGACTGATCATCACTCAGGTATTGTTAATTAAGATTTTGAGTTGTTTTTCCTCTGAAAAAAAAAGTAGAATTTGTTATTGGAATTTATATGTCAGCTTTAAAGCAAGAGTAAAATCAGATGTTGACTGCTATGTTAATGGATATCTAGTAATTACATTATTGTCTTATAAGACTGAACTGCCATGTTTTTGTTGATTTCTAAGTGAAAAAAGGTGAACACATCCACAGAGAACTAACTTAATTAATTTCTAATTTTGCTGTTTATGTTTTACAATTTGTTTTATTTTTCCAGTGAGTTAAATTCAGCAAATTTACTAACTGTGCTCTGAAATTGTCCATAATTGTGTAGAAGAAATACTTATTTTCACTTAAAGAAAATCAACTAAATGTGTCATTTGACAAAGGACACAAACCTTTTTATAAAACTGTAATAGTGAAATTATGAAACTAAAGCTCATATCTATAGTGGGGCAAATAATTATTTGATCCCCTACTGAATTTTGTTAAGTTTGCTGACTTACAAAAAAATCTAAAAGTCTCTAATTCATGAGGTAGCTTCATTTTTATGGAGAGAGACAGAATATGAACCAAAAACATGTTACATAAAAGTTATAAATTGACATTATATATATAATAGAGGTGTTGAATTAACACGTTGACTTCGATCAATAAGTTAACTTATTAACATATTAAAAAAATGAACACCGATTAATCACATGCTGTGGTGACCCTTTAAACCGGTTTTGCAAAAAGAAGGAGATGAGAATGCGCTGCTTGGCCCAGTGAATGGAAAGTTTATGTTTAAAAACAGACAGATGGAATGATTGATAGGAATATGGTTATCTGCAATTCATGCAATAAGGAATTTTTGTCAGGGGAGACAGGGGTTGGAAGAATTTTTAAAGTGGGGAGACATGGGACAAACTGTTGGGGGGGACTGGAATGGAAAGAAGGTGAGATCCATAGTGTGGGGGGTGCTCTTCTGGTGCCCATATCAGGGACCTGTTTCAGAAAACAGGGTTAAGAAACTTTGGGTTTAAACCTGACCTCTGGGTTGACTAACTCGGAACTGTCAAACTTTTGAGTTTTCGGTTTTAGAACAGGTTATAACACTTAGCTCACGCGTGCGTGCACGAGGACATAAAGAGACATCATCAATCTAACGCAGATAAAATGATTCACCATGGCAACAGGAGACAGAGAAATGCGCTTCCTGCTCCTCTCCGGCGGAGCTGGAGATTAATAAGTGCAGATGCCAATTACAAATATGTATTAAAAATAAAATTAGTAAGTGCAGATGCCTATTAAAAATAAAATACCGCGACAGCCCTAAGGAACAGCAGGCAGGGCAGAAAACTGCCAACCGCGTGAATGTGTGAATACTGATAAGAAAGATTGGCATCATTCTTTTTTTCAGAGGTGTTATTGGTTTTATTGTATCACTTTTATAATTTACGCTATGTATCGACAGCGACCACACTTTGCTGCCGTAACAGCACAACCTGAACATCCTGATCCAGCTCTTACGTGTTCCACCTGCGGCAAGATATGCAGATCCAGGTGTGTGTTGGTCTGTGATGGCCTTCAAAATGTTATTCATGTATACTTTATAATTTTGTTTAAGTTAAACAGGAATAACCTTTTATTTTATTTTGTTAATCTAAAAATAGGAATTACTGTCTGCATTAAACACTGCCCGATCTGCAAAACACCAGTGAGATTCCAAGACTACAGCTCAGGCTTCCACAACTACAACAGTAGAATTCAGGGCAGAGGTCAATGATGACCTCTGCCCTGAAGGTATGCAGTTACAATAATATTATTTGCTTCAAATAATGTGTATGTAATATATTTTGTAATGTCATGATTGTCATGTTGCAAGCGTCAGTGTGTAGATTGATCATTATTTTCCACAGTCAATCACAGCAATAAGCAGGTTCCTGAGTATGTTGGAAGATCACCTTAAAGTGTACATCCACCATATCACATTGAGGAAGGCCATGTTTCATTTCTTGGCCAAGACAGACTACACATATGATTTTTTTTGCAATCGGTGTGGTCACCATCCTCCAGTTCTTGTTGCTGATGCAAACTGGAAATTAGCATTTGATTTACCAGGTCAGAAATATTGTTCTTTAATAAAGCAAGCTATCACACAACCTATAAGTATCTCAGTTATCATAAAGGTCTTTTGCTTTTTTGCTGATATAATGATTTTTACTTTCACAGTGAATCTTCTAAGAAAAACCATCTGTGGACAACATACAACAAAATGATCTGTGCGTCAACATAGAAAACAGATGGAGCTCACTAGAGAAGGAAATTATTGCTGCTGGAATATGTGAAGGTGATGCTGACATTTTTGAAAGTTTGTTAATCTTATGGGTGATCGTAGAATTCCACATAAACCTAAATTAGTTAGATTATTGACTAAGTATTCAACTTGTTTTGCAGGTACAACAAAAAACCCTTTCTGTAGTGAGTTGTCCTATTCTGTATTTGCCCCATGGATTGGAGCCTTTGCAGAAATGGACCTGTTGTGCCAAAAACAGAGGCCCTTAAAGGATTTTCCAAACCAGTTACTAGTTCAACCTCAACAGAAGACACAGTGCTGAAAATTCTTGAGACTAAGAAGGTATTATTTTCATTTAAGTTAAATAACTTTGAAGAATACACTAAAAATGCAATCTGGACTAAATGTTGTATGTGTTTTTTCAGACCTCCAAGAGTGAACTTGTTTCTGCATGTGTGGAGCTGGGGGTTTCTTCTGAAGGGTCTAGTACAGATTTAATAAATCGTCTGGAGGAGCTCCTGCTTTATAAAGAAATATACCCCAAAATGTTTGTAAAACTGCAGAAACCTGGAGGTTTGTACAAATACTGTAACTCTGGAATACACACACACACATATATATATATATATAGGTCATTATTCACTTTTTATAGGTTATTTTCACAAATTCCATGTTATTTGAAATGTGTTATCTCTAACCATCTAACTTTTTTTGGTCAGGTGGTGTTCTTCATGTTGGTTGCCCTCATTCAGTTGTCTACTGTTGTTCACCACTCTGGTGGCAGGAGTCAGCCAGGGATCATGTTGATGCTTTATTAAGTTTTAAATCACCACCAACAATTTATGTGTCAGATGTTGCTGGACAGGTAGCAAAGCATGCAAATAATCGCACATGACAGAGGTTTTTTCAACCTTTTGATGGCAGGCTGTGCGAAGCGCCCGAGGAGAATTTGGACACGGCCTCTAAAAAGGATCTTCGTGTAAATGTTCCTTGGCTAAAACATATGAAGCAAAGTGGACCAACTCAGAATGTAGGTCCTGCTGATGGTGGGGATGTGTTAGAGAGACCACATCCTGTTACCGGTACATCTGACCGGTATTCACTGTACGACCGGTTTGATCAAAGAAACCAAAAGACGATCAAAGAAAAGCTGAGGAGTCTAGACCTTCTTCCAGAGTTGATCGGCTACATAAAATCATCAGTGGCTGAACAGCTAAACAAAGAGCGGGCAAACTCACGGTATGTCTTGTGTCAGCTGAAAGACATGCATTTCATGTTCATGCTCCGACTGGTCTTCCACCTGCATAACCAGAGGGTCAACATGCCTTTAATGAAAAAGATGTTGAGGCAGACAGATGGTGCTACACAGATTGGCCTGGATGGTAGACACAGTCTGTATGGTGAAGGTATGTTTCATTTTAATGTAGATCAAAGAAGAAAATGTAATATTTCTTTATATTTGGTTCTTGTATAGATAGGTCAGCACAAGAGGAGCGAGCAAAGCTTGTTAAAGAAGACACAAGAGAGACCATACAGAGGAGCCAACACTTTTCCGTTTCCCTTTTCCCAGTTTTAAAGGAAAATGAGGTACATGTTGTTTGATAAAAATCTGTCATTAGATTGTGTTACATTATGGTAAAACAATAACTTTTTTTCCTCACAGGAAAAATGGACAGAAATGTATTCTGCTGTTAAAAGTTCATCAGCCTTCCTTGTACAAGGTGGACTGTGCTATGGCACATTGAATGACTTACAGTCCATATGTCCACCCCAATACCTTTATTCTCAATCAGCTCCGAGCAGCTGAGTTTTCTTATTGTTAGTAATTTTAAAATCAAATCTGACTGCAGCACAGAGGTTAAATTTAGTAAAACAAATGCAACAGGAGTCGCAGATTTATAAATGGAAAATCAGAACCGGGCATTTATTTTGAAAAATATCTGCATACGGTGACGATTCGTCCAGATTTTGTCCAGACAATTGCATTTCTGCCCTTTAGTCCTCATTTCTGAAGCTCCAGCAAAACTTAAATAAAAACTAATAAACATTTCAAAACTAATAGCTCTGGAGTGCAGTTGATAAAACCACAGCTGGTTTCAGGATTAGTTTAATGTGAGGCACATTACAGACACTAAAACTGAAGAGATTTTCAATGAAGATAGACTTCACAAAAAAAGACACTAGTGTCTGTGATACATTGCGACAAACTCTGGCCTCCTGTTGTGTTCAGTCATTTCACAAAATCTGACTCTGTTTAATCTGTTGAATCACTTCACTCTAGCATAAATGTTTCTATTTCATTAATTCATTTGCATTTGTCCTATGTTAATGAAACCAAACGTTATTGTACTGATTTACCTGACCTCCTACCTCCAATCATGTCAAATTCTGTCTATGTATTATACATGAAAAATATTTTATGTGGTGTTCATTGCCAACACTTTCGCCATAATGAAAGCAGGCAAAACACAGTGACTTGCACAATTGTACTTGAACAAAACACAAAACAGAGCTTAAGAGTGATTTCAAAGACAGTGACAGCTTTTGAATAAAACCTATGGACTTAACTCATCATTGCATACATACATTAAGTATAATTAGTTACACAGTGTTTTAAATGTATTTGTGTGTCATTATACACAATAATTAATTTTACTTATCAGTGATATTCCATTGATGATTTTATATTATACAAAACCTTAATGCAAGAGGACATGGATTTGCTAAGGTAACAATTTTGTATATGTATGTCAGTAAAAAGGATGAAAACTGAATTGAACTGACAATAGCTACTGAAACAAGGAGTTCAGATTGATGTCCTTCGGCATGTCAAGAGTCCAAAACTGGAATGATATTTATAGCTTATTTAGGATTGTTTTTGAAGAAGGTTGCTCTTTTTCAATTCAGTAATTCAGTAAGGTCTGGGATGAAAAGGAGAAAGGATTGAAAACTGTTTATTTTACAATACAGTTATATGTGAAACGGGGAAAGCAGTTAAAAATGAAAACACAAAAAATGGAAATACATATCAGTAATATGTATCAGCACCAGTAATAAATCAGTAAAAAAAAATATTAGTCCCAATACCTAATTCAAAGATTATATAAATCACCTTTTTGTGTGTTTCCTGTGGACAAATATGACACATTCCTGCAGTAAACCTAAAACATATTTTTGCCTCATTTTACAGTTATGCATTTAAGGATAAGTGGAACTCACAATGGCAATAATTCTCAAAACTGTGGGATATTAGTTTGCACTGTAAGTCCAAGAGCTGTTTTTTTAAGTGAACTCTATGTGCTGTTGCAGTTTAATCACTTGTTTTGTGTACTTAACAGATGGCAGAGATGTTTTGTGTACTTAACAGATGGCAGAGATGTTTTGTGTACTTAACAGATGGCAGAGATGGAAATACAAGGCATACCGCTGGCAACAGAAAGTCTCAGAACAGCTCAGCTTGAGTATCTCAGAAGATACCATGCTACAATGTTGGCAAAGGATGTTGTGATAGAGGTCATTCAGACATGAGATTTATAATCTATACACAACTTTACAACATCTGTTTATAGGGAATCAACTTAGTTTAATATTTTCTTATTCTTAAAGAAGTCCACGAGGATCTCTGACCGAGGCTCTGACTGCATTGCCAGTGGATTGAATGTCTGCATTTTCCAAAAACTGGGAAAGAAATGGTAATTTTATGTTCCCAGAAACTATTTTTTTTTACATGAATACTTTACTTATTTGTTGTTAAACTGATCTGAAAATATTTACAGGTCACTGTGAAAGACATGCTGTGGGTGTGATGACTGTATGGGCTGGCTGCATGCTGACTGTTTGTAGGCTTGCTCACTTTTGAAGATAAATATGCTTTATTTACCAGGATTCAAGAGTCAATCCTTCGGCACAGACTACAGGAGCCATTATTGATGATGAGATCAAGGTGAATATAATAAAGGTCATGTAATCACTTGTACAATCACAAACTTTACAAAAAATGTTCGTGACCTAAATCTCTGTTTACAGGATTTGCATGTAGCACTTAACAGTGAAGAGAAAAGATCAGGCAGATTCTACCTGTGGAAGCATCCAGATACATCCCAGAGGCTGAAACAGCATTTAAAGCCCAAGATGTCACATTTCAGTGAGCACCATGTGTGTTATGTTACAACCGATTTTTTTTATGGTGGTGTTTTTTTTAAACTACCATTGTTATTCTGCTATTTATCTTTATGTTTCTTCTGTCCCTAGACCATACGACTAATTGAAAAAATCATAAGCACCCTACAAATGACGAAGGACTTCAGTAGCCTGGACTTCCTTTTCGATGTTATGCTCCCAGAAGTAGGGCTTCATATTCACAATTTCCATATATTAAAAATTGGGATTTTATATCTAAGGCAGCCATTCCATGTGCTACTGATTCCACCAAAATTACTGATTCATCTTAATGAGGATCTGATAGTCTGATTAGCCGAACCAAATCTCACAAAATAAGGAAAAGGAAAAGCAATTGACATATTTCTTTTTATTGCACTACCTTTTTGTTTGTGTCATTATAATTCAAGGGTGGTATGTTGTATTGTTATATTGAGTTACATTCCATCCTTACTGTTTTTGTTATTTATATTTGAAAATTGCCATGTCATTTGTGTATACCTCGCTAACCTTTAATAATTTAAAGAATCGCCATTTATTTATTTACTCATTTTATTTCTCATTTTTATAGTGAAAGAATTGTTGTTCCTGTGTGATATTTTGTTTAAGTGTTTATTGACAGTATAAATAAAACACATTAATTTCCTGAGCATATTTCTTTGGTTACAATATAATAACAATAGATATAAGCACCTAGAATTTAGCAACCACTTAGCAACCACTTTAAATCGGCATATGTCACTGGCATATTCTTATTATATCGTCAAATGTAGCCAAAATAGCTTCATGTTATAAAATCGTCGTATTCCAGTGGCATATTCCACTTCAAGGTGTCATATGCCACTGGCATATTCCACCTAAAAGCGTCATATGCCAGTGGCATATTCTCATTATATAGCCATATGTAGACAAAATAGTTCAGTATTGTAAAACCATCCGGAGTTATTAGCCAAACAACGTTCACCTCGCCCGGCTGTCCCATTATTTTGGTCCCCCACGGACTTTCCGAGCAGCAAAGCTCCGTGGTGCAAGCACCCAGACACTTCAAACTGCACTTCAAACTTCAAAATGCCCCAATTTTTTTAAAATTAAAAGTAAGTCTCTATCTTTAACGTCCTGTAAGCCACAAGCTTTTGAAATATTGATGTCAGAATCCAGTTTTTTTTTTTTTTTACCCTGGCGCTTAAAGGGTTAAAATCGGTACATGCCACTGGTATATTCTTAGAAAATAGGTCTGTATTATAAAATCATCGTATTCCAGTGGCATATTCCACTTTTAATCGGTGTATGCCAGTGGCAGATAACAGCAACTTCCTGTCCTGCCAGTGGTCGAGAGGCATATTCCAGTGGCAGGTAAACGTCATATCCGGATCTGCCACTGGCAGCAAAACATAACATCACAGGATAGTAAATGTTTCTGCCGCTACTGGCTTTTTCCTCTGCGCGGCTGCAGTAGCGACACTCTCCGACAACGCATGGGCAGCGTGACAGTGCATCTGCATTACAGTGCTGCACCTCAAAGTCGTACTCTTGTAACGCCTCTAACCACTGCGCGAGCTGCCCCTCTCAGCAGCCACGTTAGTGACGTGTAATCGGCATAGGTACGGCTGAAAGTGGCGGAGGCTCTGGACCACTGTGAAGAGTTCTCGCCGCATCACACAGTAATTTCACTCTGGCCTACTCAACGCTCGGCTGTAATACACCACTACACGCTCCCCAGCTTCCGTGGCTTGTGATAGGACTGCACTGACACCTACATCGCTCGCGTCTGTGTCCACCGGAGCCTTCCCTAATGCCTCCCGCAGCTGTCCAAACGCAGTTTTGCACTCCACTGACCAACGGAAAGTCCCCCCCCCCGCTTTCTGTCACCCGAAGTAGCGGCCGTGCGACCATCGCAAAGTCCCACACAAAGCGCCGGTACTACAAGGCTAACCCCAAAAAGCTACGCACTTCTTTAACGCTCTGCGGAGTCGGCCAGCCCCTCACTGTGTCCACTTTCGCTGGGTCGGTGGCTACCCCCTCACTACTGACTATGTGCCCCAAGAACGCAACCTCCCTTTTAAACAGTGCACGCTTCTTTGGGTTCAACTGAAGCCCTGTCGTGTGAATGGCCCCGAGTACCTCTTCTAAGTTCTGCACCGCCCCTTCAAAGGTCTTGGTGTGCACCAACAGATTGTCAAGATAAACGACACATTTTGCATACACCAAAATAATCTGGCATTAATAATAATAATCAGTTGTTCCATGCCATGTTTAGTTTGTTCTTAGAAAAGGTTTCAGGCTTATTTTTAGGAAATAAACATCATGACTTCAACTACATTTTAAGTCATGACGTTTAAAAAATGTTTTGATTTTGTTCATTGTAAAAATAACTTCCTTCAGCATTAGGCAATGCTTCCATCAAGATGGAGTTAGATGACTTTTTAACATCTAGAGTTGCAAGAAAACCTAAGTGTATCATTTGGAAGTACAGTCATAGCAAAACAATATTGGCACCCCTGCATTTATGTTAGAAAATGCACCTCTTCTCCCAGAAAATTGTTGCAATTACAAATGCTTTGATATTGTCATGTTTATTTCTTTTGTTTGCACTGGAAGAACCCAAAAGAGCAGACAAACCCGTATTCATACTGTACGAAATTCTGGACTGCGTCTGCCACAGATGCGTCACAGGGCAGCAGCCAATCAGCAACAGGGAGAAATAAATAACGTTCTCGGATCGGCTACTTTCAAACCTCCTGCCTCTGGGTACAGTGGTATTTCACCATCCCAAGTAGAGCTTTCTTTGTGTTCCGTGGACAGAACCAAAAAATTTATTATTTTTTATATGGAAATGTAGCCGCATTTACGTTAATATTTATGTTACAAATTTAGTTGATTATATTTATATAATTTAGCACTAAAATGCATGAAAATGTATATATTTTAAGTAGTGAGTATTTTAAGTAGTGAGCAGTAAATATTAAAATAAACCAATCACAAGTACATGTGTAACTATTATATATTTGCTGCATATTATCAATGTCAGTTTTGTACTGAAAGTTCATGTTTTACTTTTAGAGGGAGGGTTTGAAGCGTTAGCATCTACACATTAGCGCCTATTCACATAATGCTAATATACATTGCATATACCACTCTGCAGTGTTCTTTGGGAGTTCTAATGTTCAACATTATATAACTGGTGCATCATAAAAAAATTATGGCCTCATAAACCTGCCCAAAATGGTCAAAGATATCAGCATTGTTGATATTAGCGTGTTGGCAGTCACTGTACTTTACTGTCTGCAGTCTACCACACATCCTTGATATTAATATAATATCAATAATAATCTAATATTAATATAAATGTGTATCAAACAGATATCACAGAATAACAACAAAAGGCAACCTGCAGTTTCAGGCAACACTTAGCTCATGGAAAATT
>JBBPCX010068764.1:0-11922 GCA_037974365.1 Hydrocynus forskahlii
TCTTTGTTTCTCTGTCTCTCTCTGTCTCTCTTTTTCTCTCTCTCTCTCTCTCTCTGTTTCTCTCTTTCTCTCTCTCTCTCTCTCTCTCTCTCTCTCTCATTCCATCTCTCTCAGTCTCTCTCTCTCGGTCTCTTTCTCTGTCTGTCTCTCTCTCACTCTATCTCTCTCTGTGTCTCTCTCTGTATGTCTCTCTCTCTCTCACTCTATCTCTCTCTGTCTGTCTCTAGTTTGACTGTCACCAGTTTTCTGATTTTAAGGAGATTATTATAATTATTTCTGTGTAGTATTTAACTGTAAGAGGCACAGTAGTTGTGGACTGAACCTACTTTCAAGTGATGAATCTTTCAGTGATAAACTGCAGTGATGAGCTGCTCAATCTATTCTCTCTCTCTCTCTCTCTCTCTCTCTCTCTCTTTCTTTCTTTTTTTCTCTCTCCCTCTGTGCTTCAGATTAGGTTTGCGTTTGCACTTTCTCTAACCATGTTAAAGGAGCATTAAAGCAGCGAGTGATCTCCTCTCACTCGCCCCTCGCGGCATTCATTACCACCCCCCTTCTGCCCCGGCCCGCAGCACACAGTCTCTCTGGATCAAACCTGCACCTGTCGGATCGATGCGCCCAGGGCTAGATCCAGTGCGAGGGGAGAGGAGAGGCGCTTTCTAACCGGATGAGGGAGGCATTAGGGCTCGGCCCGGATGCGCGGCAGGCTCTCGTAATTGCAGACAAATTCATCTTAAAGAGCCGAAAGCTGAGGATTGCTTTCAATTAAGCTTGCACTTCGGAGGGAGTCAAAAGGAAGGGCGAGAATTATGTTACAGTCTGGCGATGTGTGTCTCCGCATGTTTGTCTTTGTACATTTTCAGGATCAAAATGTTCTCAAACCAGTACAGCAGAATGGCCAAGTTTTTTTTTGGGCCCTGGTAATATTTCACCTCCACCTGTATACTGTAAACTTACCTTGATATTGCATTACGAATTTATCAATGTCAGCAATTTTGATAGCTAACGAGCATTACAACCTTCACATAATCCATTAAATAATTCCCATAAATTAGAAATCCCTGCAGACCCAAGCAGTTTATCGCTAGTTTTTTGTGTAACTTCTTTTAAATACTTTGCTTCCGGCATCCAGGACCTGACCATTAACTGCAGTGCGTTTTGCTGAGTGGGGAAATATATAGTTAACACACACTATATAGACAAAAGTATTGGGACACAACTGTTTTTCAGGGTTTGGGCTAGACCCCTTACTTCCAGTAAAGGACAATCTTAATGCTTCAGCAGACCAAGTCATTTTGGACAACACCATGCTTCCAACTTTGTGGACCCAGTCTGGGGGAGAACCATTTCAGTTCCAGCATGACTGTGTCCCAGTGCACAAAGCAAGCTCTATAAAGACATGGCTGGAGGAGTTCAGTGTGGAAGAACTTGACTGGCTGCACAGAGCCCTGACCTCAACCCCATCCAACACCTTTGGGATGAACTGGAACAGAGATTACAGACCAGGCCTTCCAATGAGAGTGGAAGCTCTTATAGCTGCAAAGAGGGACCAACTCCATATTAAAGTCTATGTGTTCGAATGCATTGTCTTTAAAGTCCCTGTTGGTGTAATGGTCAGGTGTCCCAATACTTTTGTCCATATAGTGTAGTTTATGATGGAGAAACAAACTGGTTCTGGTTTCTTTACAGTGCTGATGATAGGAACCAAAGGTTGTCTATAACACAAACCATCTAAAACCATCCGTAAATCTACATGTGTCTTCTTGTTCTTGTGTTTAAGTAATGAAAGTGATTGGAAAATGATTGTGGCAAATCTGAATAAAGAACACTTTCACTGGGAACTACTTTTCCTTACAAAGCCCTGAATGCACCTCTCCACTGAATTGATTTGAAAAAGACAATTGAAACCAAAACCTTTCTTCTTGGGAGCTTTTAGGGGTGTTAAAATCTAAACTCTTAACATTCTGACTCTTGACGTTTCTCCACAATGGAACATTTCACATCAAACCACTCCGAATGGCTTACACCTTAAATGGCTGAATTATGCATAAATGTTGAAAATCAAATCAAATTCCCACTTTTAGTCAGGGCCGGTCCATCTAGCAGTTCTCTGTCACCTCAAGCAGTCACTTTAGGGGAAGTTTGCTTCTTTTAAAACTTCTTTACCGTAATGAGGTACCATAAAGTACTGTACAATTATATAATAATAGCACTGTGTGAACTGCAGGCCTAACTCACCGCACTGCCCGGCTGGAGTTCTGAGGTAATCTCTAATAGGCTTGTTTATGTGGTTCTGACACTGTATGACACTCTGTTATCTGTAAAAATGGGCTGAAGTAGCTGCTGCTGCTGTTTTAATTCCGCACGTTTGTAATAGAGGTAAAAGGCATGCAGTTCCAGAAAGTCTGTTATAATGATCAGCTTTCTATAATCTGAGGTGTGTGATCAGTAATCCGGTTTCTTTACATTTCAGCTACATAAGACTCATAAATAGAGGTGTGAGGATACAGTCATCTCACGAATCGGCACGATAGACGATCCAGGGCTCACAGTTCAATACACTCACGGTGTTGAATAAATTAAGACTGTAAACAAGATCTCGCAGCTCTTATTCCTTCTTAGGTACATTTTCAAACAAGCTGTTTTCAGATCATTTTGTTTTTTTCTTGCAGTTTTCACTTTATTGTGCAGATTCTAGGAGAGTAACAATAAACTTGATTATATTCATGATATTAAGTTCCCAATTCAAAGTTTTAATTATTAGAATGGAATTAGAATGAGACAAACTGATGGCCGTATGTGGTTGTGGCACAATTTATTAATACACTCAAAGCTGGAAGGTGGGAGGGTGGTGCATTACACACACAGGGGTTGACATAATTTTTTTGCTCTAGTACTCTAATGAGTACCGACATGAATGAACTGGAACTCACCCTGGATGCGGAACCATTATAGCACCTTTATTTGAATTTATATAAATTCGCTTGGGTTACGTTCCAAGATCATCCGCAAATTGTGAAAAACTATTCCCCCAAATATGCTCCCAAAACACTTTCATTTTAAACTCAGGTAAACCCGTATCTGTACTGCACAGTGCGCACTGAACTACTTTTTTTTTGCTGGTAATTAGAGTATGAAGTTAATTAAATTAGGTACACTTTTGCGCCGTGAAGACTGAAAACTGCTGTGCATTTTACTGTTTATACCACGGATGTATACTTGCATACCACTTATATCAAGCCCTGTGTGTGTATGTGTGTGTGTGTTTGTGTGTGTGTGTGTGTGTGTGTGTGTGTGTGTGTGTGTGTGTGTGTGTGTGTGCATTAAACCAGTGCCAATCAACATCCCAGTCTATCTATCTATCTATCTATCTATCTATCTATATATATAGAGAGAGAGAGAGCGAGAGAGCGAGAGAGCGAGTGCGAGAGAGAGCGCAAAGTTATAGGAACATTGTGTAAATGAGATTTTTGGCTAAGCTATTGTTTGTCTCTAAGTGCCATCAATGTGGGGACATTCAGACAAGTCTGCCTTAAAGAGGCTAAATTAGAATGTCAGGAATATCAGCAGGTTCTGAAACACATGGTTTAATACGGCGTGGTCCTGGCTCCCTTTGTATCCGCCATCTCTCACCACTATAAGACCCGTTTGTCCGGAATGACAAAAAGGCAATATCATAGTCAAGTTTTCGGACTGATTGAAACGTCGTCTCAAATTTGAGCTGAAGGGTGACGGCTTAATCGATACGTTTCAAGCTCGCGCGGCTCTTTGAAGCAGACAGGCAGGCGGACGGGCGGACAAACGGAAGGACAGAAATACTCTGAAGGCCTGTTTGGTATTTTAAATGACACTACAGAAATACAGGCGGCTGATGGGCTCGTTGTTATTCTTGGTGAGAGACAAGGATTGATGTTTTTGGGATGGTTATTTTATCGTATTGGAGGCATGTAGACACTGTATAAGGGGGTGTTTACTACACATGGGTTAACAAGGTTGTGGTGGAGAGTAAATAAAAGTGGTAGATAATATAGAAGAGGAAAATAGCTACTGCAAATCAGGCAAACAGTAACAGAGCAGTTCTCTTCCCCCGGCCTAAAATGGTGTGTCTGACAGCTGAGTAGGCCGTGGAAGGAGAAAATAGAAAGAGAAAGCACAGCAAGTACATGGAGGACGGATGTGGGGGAGTGGGGGTGCGGTCCGATGGACTTAAGACCCCAAACGTTGACCCTGAAGGAACATAAAGCAGAGATTTTGTACAGGACTGGCACTTGCTTAATGACATCCTAGTGATGTGTGAGTTTTGTGGTGTAGTGTTCTGTCTTAAATAGACTTTTTTCCTCTTTCTCTCTTATTTAGGAGCATACGGGCCTGAGACAGGGTGGGCGTCGGCCTATCCTGAGTGCCAGGAGAGGAACCAATCACCGATCAATATAGCAGACCAGGATACCAAAGTGTCCATGGAGTACCAGGAGCTCACTCTGGATGGCTTCGAAACAGAGTCGTCTAATAAAACATCAATGAAGAATACAGGGAAAACCGGTGAGTCCTCTCTCTCTCTGTCGCTCTCTCTATCTCTGTCTCTATCTCTCTCTCTGTCTCTCTCTCTCTCTCTCTCTTTCTATCTCTGTCTCTCTTTCTCTCTCTCTCTCTCTATCTCTGTCTCTCTCTCTCTCTATCTCTCTCTCTTTCTCTCTCTCTCTATCTCTGTCCCTCTCTCCGTCTCTCTCTGTCTCTCTCTCTCTCTATCTCTGTCTCTCTCTCACTCTCTCTCTCTGTCTGTCTCTCTCTCTCTCTTTCCCTCTCTCTCTCTCTCTGTCTGTCTGTCTGTCTGTCTCTCTCTCTCTCTCTCATTCTCTTTGTCACACTCCTTAGAGATTGATTCTCTGTCTTAAACTCATATAATAGAGTTGTGATGTGAGGGGAAAGTGGGCCACAGGTGTGTGTGCTTGTCTGTGTGTGCGCACGTGTGTGTGTGTGTGTGTGTGTGTGTGTGTGTGTGTGTGTAAATGTTAATGTTTGTAGTCAGTTTTTGCTAGCACACAAACACATACACACACGTCGTCATCAACATCTTACTCGGGGTCCATGGACCATTACACCCAGTTTATACACACATACACACACACACACACACACACACACACACACTTCATTTCTACCTCTCTGCCTCCTCAACATAATGTATGCAGAGTAAGATAAATGGCCTGGCGTGGGCTTATGAATAATAGAGACACACTCTGCTATATATAACATTCACCTGAGTGTGTGTGTTTTTCTTTCATCTGTTTTTTTTCACCCTGCACATTACAAGGCAAAACAAACCTGCGTAAAGAAAGCGCACGCGTTCCCTCTGCCTCAGACTTCCCACAGGCCTCAACTCTGACCTCTGACTGCCCTACCTTCAGCCTAGTCGGTGTCAGAGGGAGCAAGTCTGTGTGTGTGGGTTCAGACCAAAAATGTAAAGTACATTTGTGAGTTCGCCAAGCCTTGAACAGAAACTTTAGCGTTCATCAAGGATTTCTGTCCAGCTTCCCACGTTTTCACTCCTTTCTTCAGGGACGTATCTGAAACCTGCCTGTTTGTTAATGGAGCTGACAGAGAGCCGAGGGTTTTACGGCAACTCTTTGGAATTTCACTCTTAAGGCTACTGCGCAGACTGGAAATCTGGACCCACTTGACTAAGGTTACACCAGGACCGCCCAGTCCTTTCTGCAAAGGGCTCTTTGTGGATAAGACTGGACACGCAAGTCAAGTCAAGTAAAGCTTTATTGTCATCCCAGCCATATACATTTAGTACACAGTGAAATGAAATATCATCTTTCTGGACCATAGGTGCAGAAAGGTCAACAGTGAGGGTCAAGTGGGGAATGAATAATAATTAACCATATATAGAAGGAACTATTTACTTTTTTGTTTATTTTTTTGTGTTTTGGGGCTCATCGGTGCATGCAGCACGCAGCGCTAAACGTCTCAGCTGGTTTTCGCAGGGGTCAGGCCTGACCATTACACCACCAGAGACTTTACTGACACTGCATTTAGATACACAGACTTTAAAATGGAGTTGGTCCCTCTTTACAACTGCTATAATAGTTCTGCCCCCCATGCTCTGGACTCTGAGGGTAACTTATTGTCTATAATAAACTAGATAAAACGTGAACGCCCTACAGGGGCAAATAGCTTTGGTTTTCTATTTGATTTGATTACATTAATGTTTAAGTTGAGATTTACAGAAATATTTGAACTGTAACAGGGAACACTGCTGTTAAAAAGCACCGTATTTGTTTAAAGTGTTTGCAAACCAAATGTTATTGCACTTTTGTTCATATTTTAAAATAAAAGTGCACAATAAACTACTTCTGAATTCATTGTTAATCAAAATCAGAAAACTTCATTGATCTCGGAGGATCAGTTAGTATAACAATGCAATTAATAGCAGAAAACCCTGTGATTAATCGCAATTAATCGTCACCCGGCATTAATATAAGCATATCTTTGAATGTGCTATGCCTAAAAAATGTTATATAAACATACAAAAACACTAAAGGGGGGACACAGCAGAGAGACTGAAACAATACAGGATTGTATAAAGACTTATAATATAACATAGATATAATATATATGTGTGCTCGTATGCCTGTGTTACCATTATGCTATTATGTGCTATTACCCCTGGTCTGCACAAAATCACTAACACCTTCCACCACCACTGCCACTGTAAACACCCCTGTGTTTATTATATACTGCACATTCTCTGTCTTGCTGCTATTATTTGCACAATTATTATTTATTGCTGTCTACCTCCATTCTGCATGTTTCACGCCTAACGCCTCCGCTGCTAGAATACAATATCTGTCATAATATTGCGTTCATTCAATTGTCAGCTGCACTAAATGTTGTCCTGTCATTTTTTTGTGTGTGTTTTTCATGCAGTCTCTCTTGCTTTCTTTGCTCTCTGTGTATTTTGTCCTTCTTGCACTAATGTTGTGCTGTGGTGTGGTCATGTATGACAGAATGGTCACTTTCACTTCCTCTTGTGTTGCTCCATGGTCCTGGAGGAACATTGTTTCATTTCGCTGTGTACTGTGTATATGACTGAAATGACAACAAACCTACTTGACTTGACCAGACTCACTTCCCAAACGTGGAGGACAAATCACTGATAAGTTAGATATTTCCAGCCATTTTACCAGTTTTAACAGTTTGCAGAACTGAATGATTTGAATATGAAAAGTCATGAAAATTTCTTCACGGTGGTGGTGATGGGAACCAGACGTCTGAAAAGCTTGACGCTGCCCGAGGCCTCGGTTCTCCTTTGTTTTGGCCTCTTTTTATTGTAAAAAAAAAATGTGTGCTATTATACCATTTTATGTTACATATTAAAAAAATGTCAGGAGACACACGTCTGTTCACGGGTCACTTTGGGTTGCAAATAAAATGGCTAGATATGAGGTGGAGACGTATTACTCCTGCTTCCTATCATCGCCACTGTAAAAAGTGAGTTTCTCTATAGGGGACCTTTTCATATTAAACCGCAGGTAATTTTACAGCTGTGTAGAGACAGACTGGAGATTCTGTGTACATTCTTGAACGAGAGGAAACTCCAAAACTCAGTGTTTCTGAATCTGAGTGGCTCATTCTCAATACCAGTCTGAAAAAAAAATCTATTTACATTTCATACTTAACCGTAATTTAAATGGGTTTGTTTTATGCACTTTGCTTTTAAACAAAATATACCTTTTTATAGTTTCACACATGTATACATGCCTAACAAAGATGCCAAGAGAAATATTATGCCATGCTTGAAGTTAATAAGACAAGATAAGATAAACCTTTATTCCCACGAGTGGGAAATTTGCTATGTTCTGGTCGATAAGGAGACAAATGAGTCCAGCTGGATATAAATCATAAACCATAAATATTTATATGTAGGGGAGACCGGGGATGGTTGTCACACGTTTTACTTAAATTTAATTTCTGGCAAAACAGTGTATAGTAAGAATTCCCTTTCTGTACACAATTAATGCTTAATGTGTCAGGTACAAATGGTCCTTGCTCTGGTAGAATCCATTCTCTTCAAGAGACATGGGCTGTCAAAGTGGGGTAGGTTGTCACAGCCTGTGGGGTTGGTTGTCTCTGTGTTTTTCTAATGGGAAAAAAATGAAAAATATAGACATTTTTAAAAATGATACATTTTTATTTTCAATGAAATATCAAACCAAACACATCTCATGTGTACAAAAATTGGTTCCATTTTAGACTCTTTAGACCCAAACATGAAATGCATAAATGTAAAACACCACAGGCTATGAATGTAAAACACCACAGGCCATGAAAACTACCACTACTATGAAATCTGGAGAAACTCGATTTCTCCTCAAACTGAAGTTCAAACAAGCGGCATAACTCACAGAAAAATACAGAGCACAGGGGCAACTACACTGTAGAATTCATAACACAGACTAAAGAAAGCATGATTCTTAAACAACATGCACCAATCGCTATCCACCTCAGAATCACAGTTCTGACAAACATAACCCGGCAGATCAGGTGTGCAGTCTTTGTGGGCCCATGCCTTGCACATGATGCACTGTAGCATGTGACAACCAACCCTGAAAAAAAGGTGACAACCTACCCCAACTGACATTTTTAGCTCTTTTGGAGTCTAGTCCCTACATGTATAAGCCTAGCTAAGAAAAAACCTAACAAAACCGTAGCTCTCTTTATATTTTAACGGTCATAATTATTTTACTGTCAATCCATAGTGTAATGAGTTAGAAGAAAAACATGAGATGCCTCAACATGAGATGTACTTTTGCATATGAAAAACAAATAAAGTTGTCTCACCTCAAGGTTATGCTGCTTTCACCTCCGCTGTCAACGTAGATGACCTCTGACACTAATTTCAAACATTTCTGTGTCAACGGTTTTGATCAGCGCCCTCTAATGGCTGAGATATGATGACTGCGACAACCTACCCATGTGACCGCCAACCCCGTTCTCCCCTGCTTGTTTAGTTCTATAGTGCAGTAGTCATTTTGGAATGTTCTGGAATTACTATTCTGGAATATTCTGTTCCTGTTTGAATTCACAGGAAAAGAAGCTTCTATTTAAGGCAGAGCTGCAAATGAAAAGTCTATTTCAGCTTCATAAATCTCATCATGAGTGCAGTCATTTTGTTAGGTAAGTGATGCAGCAAGTTATTTCGATGTTTTAAGCTAAATTTAGGTTTAGTCGGTAGTGCTGCCATCCCTGTTAATCCTCGTCTCTCAGCTTGTCTAAACAAATCGCTGAGCTGAGCCGAGCTCCCTCCCTCAGACACTCAGTGTTTAACTGCCAAAATTAGTGCCGAACCAGTAAATGAAACCTGGCTGTTTGTCTTTCTTTAAACTGCCATTTAATATCTTTCTCCGACTTCCCTCAGAACAGGGATGAGGTGTGAAATAATTGGAGGAGTTCGTGATGCCTGTGTTTGACATGATTCTAAATTTGAAAACACTGTTTTCTGCTTTTTTGAAAAAGGCTTCTCATTTAAAGCAGTGATGAATAAAACCTTTACTTCTGAAATATGTTAGTAGGAATGTTTAAGAATTCTGTAGGGGTCTAAAAGGTCAAAAATGAAGTGTGTGTGTGTGTGTATGTGTGTGTGTGTGTGTATGTACACATATATACACACACATATACAATTATATATACACAATTCACATATTGTGTGTGTGTGTGTGTGTGTGTGTATGTGTGTGTGTATGTGTGTGTGTGTGTGTATGTACACATATATACACACACATACAATTATATATACACAATTCACATATTGTGTGTGTGTGTGTGTGTGTGAGAATATTTGATTCGGGGTGGCTGGTGGCTTAGTGTTTAAAGCATTCGCCCCTGCGATTGTGGGTTTGATTCCCAAGACTGCTAGTGGCACCACTGAGCTACCCTCGAATGAGGTACCGTCTCCACACTCTGCTCCCCGGCCGCTGTGTTCCTGGCTGCCCGCTGTTTCACTTGGTGAATGGGTTTAAATGCAGAGGAAGAATTTTGTGCTGTTCACACTGTGTGCTGTGGCGTGTTCACGTATGACAGAATGGTCACTTTCACTTTCACTTTAATTATTCGTGACAGTACAGAGTAATCGCTAAAGCAAGCAGTAAATTTGTTTATTAATTTATATTAAATACCACTGCGGCAATATTCTGGGTTAATCAGAGTTTACACCAACACAGCACTGAAGAAGTGTAGAGGTATGGAGGGGGAGAGAAGGAACAAATGAGAATTAGTGCTGTTGGTTTTTCTCAGTCATGCTCTGAAAGCAAATGTAGTGTGAGTGAGTGTGCGTGTGTGTGTGTGTGTGTGTGTGTGTGTGTGTGTTTTAGTGCTCCTGGCACCTTCAAATGACTCAACACAGCCAAGGTGGCAAAAAGTGCAGCTCTCTCGCTTTCTCTCTCTCTCTCTCTCTCTCTCTCTCTCTCTCTCTCTCTCTCTCTCTCTTTCTTTCTCTCTCTCTTTCTCTCTCTCTCTCTCTCTTTCTCTCTCTCTCTCTTTCTCTTTCTCTCTCTCTCTCTCTCTCTGTCTCTCTCTCTTTTTCTCTCTCTCTCTGTCTCTCTCTCACTCTCGCTCTCTCGCTCTCGCTCTCTCTCTCTCTGTCTCAAACAAGAGAGATATTAAACATATATATATGTATATATATATATATATATATTTAAATACATGTATAATATCTCTCTCTCTTGTTTGTTTGTTTCTTTTTTCTTCTCATTTATTTTTTTATTGATTTCTTTTTTTTTGTTTGTTTGTTTTTTGTGACGTCACAAATACCAACACATTTACGCATACTCCCCTATTCAGCTACCAGCAGTGCAGCCCCATAGATGTTATCAGTGAAAGCACGTATCAGCCATATAAGTCATAGTAACAAATATAGCCTGTTTAAGACCTTTTTTGACAGTAGAGTAACAGTGTGAACTTTGTAGCTGTTTGAAAATAGACTCTCCTGTGTCAGGGAACAGATTCTGCAGTTCAATCAACATGAGAAATCAGTCAGAGTGATTTCTCCTGAGCCTGTTTTGGGGGGCCTTGGTTAATTAAAGCACTGGCCCGTTTTTGCAGGAGGCCAATCTTTGTATCTAAAAGGTGCACAGAGAGAGAAAGAACAGGGACTCTTTGTTTCTCTCTGATCTAGAGTCAAATGAAATAACAGAAGGCTTGGAAAAAAGCAATTTGACGCACCGCAATGGAGATGGCTCCTGTCGGCAGAATTAGCACTCCATTTGAGACCTCGCTTTTGAGGCCAGTTAAGACAGAAGAAGGAGGCCGTGTGTAATATTCGGCTCCCCCCACCCCCATCCCCCAAAGGGGCTAAGCGAATAAACCCTAAATATCCAGCCAGAGTGTCCTCCGACTGATGTCCTTCGTTTCAGCCCGGCTGTGTTTCCAGAGCCGTCCTCATCTTATGTACACAGCGGTCCAGCGCCAGACAGACAGTCGGCAGCATTTTCACTCTTTCTTCTATTCCAGTGTTTCTGAACTTCTACTATACATCTGTAACTTGCTTTTATCTCTCCTTCATAAAGCATTTATGAGACGTTCATTGTGTTATGTTTATTAATTCATTATACATTCATGTAATTATGTAATTCTGTCTGTAATTAACTTCATGCAATTGATATATTTAGTTTCTCCACCTCTGTGACGTACGTTACCTGCATTTAAATCTAGGTTTTTAAAACGGAACATGCCTATGTTGTATAGTAATATAATATGTTATTCATTGTATGTCATTCATAGTTGTTTCATTGCTTACATACTAACACATGCATACACTGAAATGCATACATTGCTTGATTGTCTTGATTTTTGACAATTAACTATTATTTGGTACATAAAGTTAATAACAATCTCCTTTGTTATGAATAAATTGTATATATA
>JBBPCX010068765.1:0-11921 GCA_037974365.1 Hydrocynus forskahlii
ACCCACCTGCCAATAATCATGCTCAGAAAAATGGCAGTCCTGGTGCTGCATGCAATAAGAAACATACAATAAGACATCCTCAAGCATGTCAACCATCATCATTAGCTTCTATTAGACTCCTTACAAATCCATAGTGCATGTCCTGGCAACTTTCAAACTTTTAATTTGAAAAAGTATTGCAACCATTATGCTTAAAGGAAAGGTAAAAGTAGTGCTAAGATATTTCAGGAAACATCAAAATAGAGCACAGAGCAACACTACTATAAGAGAGGAAGAGGGATGTTGCATGTAACATTCATTACACAACAGAATTTAATACACAGGCTTGTACAGCTGAAGAAAAGGATGCTTATGAAGACAAAAAAGTACATTTTAATTTGCATTTCTCTATTCCTTGTCATGCATGTCTAGACCATGCTTTTCTTTCCCCTGTGCTACCTTCATCAGCTCAACACTCAGTATCTACTTTGGATTCGTAGGTCATCATTATTCAGTGTACTGCCCCCTGAAGATTAAGTTTCTTGGCTGACAAGCAGGGAATGTCAGATTTTTCGACAAAAGTCATTAGCTGGGGCCAAACATGACCATATGTTACTGATTAAAAAGAGGCTCTTTGCTCAAGCAGTGTTCTTGATAGGCTGTCATAAAAACCAGCCTCGTCTTGCCTCTACCTTTGTCCGAATTTTGACCTACTTAATAATGGATTCCTAACAACGTGGTTGAGGAAAAAGTACATCAACTCACACACAGAAAGAAAACACCCATAATTCTATGGTACTGGGGAAAATCCCTGCCCCACACACCCGGTAGGAGAAGCACTGTTATTAATTAGCAAATGGTGTTGCCCAAAAACAACATAGTAAATCATGCTGGCTTTCCTGTGTCATTATCAGGTGTAATAGATGGCCTGTATTTGTTGTGACCAGCACGTCAACTGTGCAACATGAAAAAGAGCAAGGGATGATTAATGGACAAGGCTAAATGCAGATGCCATATCTTATGTTTCTGGCTGTGCCCAGGGAAAAGGCAGAAGCCCTCACACTCCACTAACACCCTCCCATCACCCAGTGCCCTCCCCACATATTAGCCTTGTAATAGTATTATGGATGAAATCGTGGGCACTGATTTGCAGCCTTGAGCACAGGATGATTACCATCTTTTCTTCAGCGATTGTCCTGCACAGATTATGGATGACTCACATTGGATTCTGACACAGGGACACTAACTGCATGTCAGGGCTATTGAAAGATAAGTAAATACAGCTTCTCAAAGCAGGTAATTGTGCTAGATATAGCGCCCCTTATCTATGAAACTATCTTGTTTAATGGCCAGGGTCAGTTTCAGCTTGAGTTAATTAAATAGGCTGTAATTTGGAATTGGGAGGGTGAAGAATCATGTGCTATATTGTTGAAAGCAAAGGTTAAAGAAGAATCTTCAAAAGCACTGCATTTAAAAGAGCCATATTCTACACTTGTCTTGCATTTAATTCTTAGATCAATAAATGGCATGTGTCACTTCTTTAAAGCAAATGTGACCAATTGTTTTTAGATTACCATTTTGCAAGTTCTCTTTGTCGCTTGGAATGAAATGAACTGTTTTTGCTAATGTGCCTTTAAGACTAGGTTACACTTCACTTTACCTTGTTACAACAATGACATAAACATGCCATAAACATGTTATGGCAGATGTCATGTGCTGTCATGCCCATACAGTTCATACAGTCCACCAGTGCTGTATCAACATTACTGGGAATTGTCATGACAGATGCCATGTTTGATGTAATGACAGCTTATGTCACATATTAACTGTCATGACCTCAGACATATGTTAGGACACAATAATAAGAGAGAGTGCTATTCTGTACTGGAGCGTTGCAGGCAAGGTGCCATTATTCACGCAGTAGCACAGCCATAAATTATTGCAATTATAACACAGTTTATGTTTGATTTTGTAAATCAATAATTCAATTTTTAAACACCAGTGAGAAAAAACAATATTATTTACAGTCCATAAGAAAAATAGTTTCGTTCTAGTACTGCTGAATATAAATTTAACTGTTAATATATTTTATAGTTTGTATAAATATAAAAACATTATAGATTCGTTGAAATTTTGTGTAATATTTAAATGCAGTCACTTAAACAAGATAAAAAAACAGTTAATAAATCACTGTTGTCTAAATAATTAGAGAGGTGTCATACAGTTCACCTTTCTCCACCTCATGGATTTGTTTCTCCTCATGCGTTTTGGTTCCTTTAACCGTTTTCTTTTTTTTTTTTACAAAAGCACGTGTTGCTTTTAAGGAGGAACATCAGAGTGATGTAAAACAATGTGTTAAAATAGAAACAATGCATCCATCAAAAACAAAGCTTATTGGCGACTGGTATAGATAATATAGATAATTACAATGGAAACAGTTTTTGCTTTATTGTTGTCACTTGCTTGTCATGTAAGGGAAATGTTGTTTTATTGTTAAAGAATTATAGCTGAGAATTTAAGATATCTGGGTTTATGGGTTTATGCTCAGGTTTTACCCCATAGTCCAAGGACATGTGCATATCATGCCCTTATATGCCGTCTGATGTTTCTGTCTAAGTGATTGTCTGTTCCGATTGGTCCTTTGTCATAGCAATGTCAGCTACCCGACCTACACACAGTTCGCAGCAGACTTCCACACGGGCATGTAGGAGGTCTGCGGGTGAGGCAGACAGGACCTGGATATGGGAGGAACCGATGAGGGTGAGTTGGCACTCCAACCCTGAGCTGCTAGGTTGGATCAGCTCGCAAAGCGCAGAAGAAGACTGCCCCCACGCTGGCAGCTTCACAAAGCCCAAGACCAGCTCCGAGGTCGCCGCCCACACCAGCTCCAAGGCTAGTGTCCTCCTCCTCAACTCTCCTCTACTCAAATCGTCCCTTCACCTTCTCGTTTGGCCCCCGAGCCTGGTTTTCATTTGTTAGTGTACTGTGTTGTCTTTAGTGTAATAAATGCTCATGTTATTGAGATTTGCGTCTGTGCCTCCTCTCCTTCACCTTCCCGGTTCGGACAGAGCCCAACAGTGACAGAATGCAACCACCAGAGCAAGCAAGGCACAGCAAATTCTCCGAACCCGTCAGCCAGCTCCACCGGAGTTTTCCCCTCACTCCGAGACCAGCGGATCCTAGATGGCGGCGCCCATAACAGTGGTGAAAAGCTGGTGAGTTCCTTCAGCCCCTCCCGTGAGCCTTCACTCCCTGGGAGTGCTCCTCCGGGACAAGTTCTACGAGGGGTTAACCACACGTCTCCACCTTGAAATGGCCGCCCGAGTCCAGCTTCCCGTGACGCTGGAAGGTATGATTGAGTACAGTCTCCGGGTGGAACTTTCCCTTAGTCAGTCCAGTATTTCCTCTCAGTCCCCTGTTCTCTCTCAGCCTGGCACTTTTCCCTATTCCAATACAGGTCAGACCCAGACAGCTCCGTTCAATAGGGCTTCTTTTAGCCCTGTCCAGGTCAGCTCAGCCCCGGTCAAACCTTTCTCTCATTGCAGCAGCCCACCTCATTTCGGCAGCCCACTGCATTTCAGCAGCCCACCTCTTTCCAACCATCCTCCTCTTTCCAACAATCCTCCTCTTTCCAACAATTCATCTCTTCTAAGCAGTACACCTCCTCTCAGCCTCCTAGCCTGTCCAGATCAACTCAGTCCAGGTCAGTTCAGCCCGGCCTCTCTTTGCACAGCTCAGGTCCCTTTCAGTTCAGCTCAGGTCCCTCTCAGATCAGCCCCGGTCCCTCTCAGTTCAGTTCAAGCCTCCCTTGCCGCTTCTCCGTCCCAGGCTAATGCAGCTCCAGATCCAGCCAGCCCCTCGACCCTCTCTGCAGCCCCAGCCAGCCTCTCGACCCTCTCTGCGGCCCCAGCCAGCCTCTCGACCCTCTCTGCAGCCCCAGCCAGCCTCTCAACCCTCTCTGCGGCCTCAGCCAGCCTCTCGATACTCTCTGCAGCCCCAGCCAGCCTCTCGACACTCTCTGCGGCCCCAGCCTGCCTCTCGACCCTCTCTCGACCCTCTCTGCACCGCAACACCAAACTGCCACATCCCCGGGTCAAACAGCCCTGACTTTGGAGAAGGTCCGGGCAGCCCCTATTCCCACTCCTAGATGGTTCTTACATCCCACGTCGGCCCCAGTGTGCAGCTCTCCACCCGTGGCCCCAGCGCACAGCTCTCCACCTGTGGCCCCAGCGCACAGCTCTTTGCCCGTAGTCCCAGCACGCAGCTCTCCGCCCGTGGCCCCAACACCAGCCGCACAGCCTCCAGAGCCGGTTCCCACACCGGCCGTCCAGCCCCCAGAGCCAGAGCCGGTTCCCGCACCAGCCATCCAGCCTTCAGAGCCAGCGCCGGTTCCCGCACCAGCCATCCAGCCTCCAGAGCCAGCACCGGTTCCCGCACCAACCGTCCAGCCTCCAGAGCCAGCGCCGGTTCCCGCACCAACCGTCCAGCCTCCAGAGCCAGCGCCGGTTCCCACACTGGCCTCAGAGCCAGCTCCAGAACCAGCGCCGGCTCCCGCGCCAGCCTCAGCTCCTCCAGAGCCGGTTCCCACACTGGCCTTCACCTCAGCTCCTGACCCAGCGCCGGTTTCCGCACCGGTCTCAGCCGCCGCTCCTGACCCTGCACCAGTTCCCGCACTGGTCTTCGCCTCGGCTCCTGACTCAGACTCCGTGGCTCCCGCCCCGGCTCCGCCACCAGATGCTGTGGCTCCCGCCCCAGTCTCATCTTCTGTGAGGAGATCGCCTCCTCCACCTCCTCATCCACCGCCACCTTGGGGAACAGACTTTACGCTCCCTCCCTTTCGCTGCCATGTGGGCTGGGAGGCCCATTTAGGCGCCCCAGAGTGGCACCATTGGGGGGGGTCCTGTCACGATTCCGGCTGCGGCCGCTGGGGGTTGCTGCGGGACCGTAAATTGTTGTCTTTAGTGTAATAAACACTCACGTTATGGAGATTCACGTCTGTGCCTCCTCTCCTTCACCTTCCCAGTTCGGACAGAGCCCAACTGTGACACAGACCTTCAGTCTCACCCATGTCATGGCTGTTTTGGCACAAGGGGGCCTACACATTTTTATACAGGTGGTTTTAATGTTGTGGCTAATCATAGTTGCTTGATTATTTATTCATATTCTTACCTTATGTATAGGACTAAATAGATGGATTGAGGTATAGACTGACAGCAAAAAGTGTTGTGCTCTGTTAGAACAGTGTCTTCTGTTAGCATAGCGGTCAAGATGATCCATTTATGTTGTAGAATACTTTTGAATACTTTTGTTGTTGTTGCTCTCTGTCATTTCACAAAATGTAGGTATGTCTGGAATATTATGCAGTGCTCTCTTGCTTTAGTTTTTGAGGGCTAACACATCTCTTCCTCTGCCCACTCAAGAGTACAGAGTCTCAGGAGCTCAGATGAAATATCCGTTTTATCCTTTGTAGCCTTCTTGTATTAGAAGATATGGTTACAGTGCTTTAACATGACATCCAGTCATTGACACTTGTCTTTCTAAGCAGCCAGTAAATGACCTTAAATCACTGTCCTTAAGATAATGAAAGCAATGTGCTGTGTTTCACACTGATGAGTAAGACAAATGTCTTCCTTTACAGAAATCCCATTTTAAAAATGTGCTGGGGTGAAAAACACAATACCAATGCATTATAATGCAGTGCACTGCTCTAAATTTTCCTCACCAGAGGTAAATTGAATATGACATACCTGTTTAATGCTTAACCTTCCAAATCCCCGAGCTCTCTGTGAGGTGAACATAGCATGAAATAATCACATCAGTAGTCAGCTTGAGTACTGGAATAGCCTCATTGTTCCCCAATGACAGCACCCTCTGACAGACACAGACATTGTCAATCATATCATGTAATTTGTATCAAATTCAAAAGTCAAAAAGGGACTGAGTGAAGCCAGGATGAATGCTGATTGAATGTGGTTTTTTTTCTTTGCAAAGAGGAAGACAGGATAGGGAAGGAAATTACGTTTCTCACAAGGGCCTTTATCAGTGTTGCACAGAAACAAATGCAAACTCAAACACCTGCAGTTATTCTCCTCAGCCCTTTTTTACCCTCATATACATCCATATATATCTGACATGATATGTGAAATAATTCAGGCAGGTATGAGCAATAAAAAGGAAAGCACTCAGCAGGCTTGTGGGCCATTAGCTGTCCCCCAGCACAGTCATGTAATACTTTTTTACATGCAAGCACAATATTGAGTGCTAAATATGCCATGATTGAATGCCTGATCCCTAAAGTCTGTTTATATTTACTGCTGGAGTGATGGGATAATAGACAACAAGGACACAACTCTGAGAGTTACACTAACACATTAAATGTTTACCACATTTAAAATGAACGAACTATAGTTTGACAAACCTCAGCTTAAGCTAATGTTGATTACTGATGACATTGACCTTTATGATATTGGTCTTCATTACATGGTGTTTCCATATGGCAACAATAACGTTTTTTTTTTTGGCAAAGCATGTAAGTGTAAATCATTTTATTTTATTTACATATAAGATTGCTAGCCTTTAACTTGCAGTCCATGCTTCTTTACTCTCACAGACACGCACACACACAACCCAACATAATGAGGTGTAACGTCTGAAGCCCTCTCAAGAAAACACAATCTCTGAATGTTACCATTTTCGAACAGGCGACAAAACTAAACATTTAAAATCCCAGATATTTAAAAAGTTATGTTAGCCTGATATAGTGCTAAAGTGTAAGGTGCACATGGTGAAACAAAAACAGGGAAACAAATGTTTCAGTCAACAGACTTAGGAAGCGCTACACAAAGACATTCCAAAAAGCTGGGCTGCGTTCCAGGGGGCTGCATTTCTAGACTGCTGTGCCATCGAAGGCTTTTCCAGTGAGAAAATGCCTTCAGATACAACCAAGAAATGCAGCCTACATTCAGATTATTTTAATTGTAAATGGTAACAGTAACAGTAAGATATATTTTAAAATCTGCAGTACTTAAGAGTTGTTTAAGAGGGTGCAAACTGAATACAGGTTGTAAAATGAACCTGCTTGCAGTGACTTTCAGTGTTTAGCTCACAGGGTGGCATTTAAGATTAATGTTTCGCCCGCCAGCTTCAAATCCTCTTTGATGACGTGGCAAAGCAGCCTTGGTAGACTGTTCCATTTTGCATTACATAATATGAACAAGGATCCTTCAAAGGACAGTACTGCCAAGGACCCACCTTTCTCAGCTGCTGACTAGATTTTGGAACACATCTGTTATCAAGAGCAACTACATACAAAAACAAAAATAGATTTGGTCACAACTGGACACAGTCACAATGAAGCAGTCTGTCCTACCAACCAATGAGGGATGAGGAGCAATAGAGGAAGCAAAATGGAGATTGCATTGCATTTAACCCACTAACCAATTTACTGTCTTTCACAGTGAAGGAGTAATCTATCCGAATCAGTTTGTCTGTGTGAGTGCCTAATTTGATCTATGTCTCAGGACTCCCAGGACACAAAAGGAAATTAGTACACATAATTCCATATGTGATCATTTATGCTTTACTAAAGACTAACATTTGACCAAAGTTTGACATTTGTATCAACTTTCTTAATGTTGTTGCAGGAGTATAATGCGTACAGGGATTAAAAATACAAGTGAGCCCAGGATTCTCTGTTTTGGATCTACATGTACAAATAGATTACAAAGATTTTAAATTCTAGAATGAATAAAATAAGATTAGTAAGTCTTTTTTATTAGTGCAACAGTGCAAACCAATGTTTATATGTTGGCAGTGTTTACCCTGGCAGTGTTTGTGACTGACAGACGGTGTAACCCTGGGCACATCACTGTGAAAGAACAATGTTATCACGATAACGGTGTATGTACCCCCTCAGCCAAAATGGAGGCAGCTTACGACTCTCTCCACTCTGTAGTCAGCAGACTGCAAACACGGCATTCCCAGACCTTGACCATAATATCTGGTGATTTCAACCACTGCCCACTTTCACCCAATATGTGACATGCCCCACCAGAGACAATAAAACCCTGAACTTACTGTATGCCAACACAAAAGAGGCATACAGTTCATCATCTCTCCCGCCCCTGGGAAGATCAGATCACAACCTGGTGCACCTTGTCCCTGTGTATGAGCCCTTAGTGCACAGGGAGCCAGCAGTCGTACTCACAGTGCTGAGATGGTCAGAGGAGAGCGAGGAGGCTCTAAAGGACTATTTTGAGTCTACTGTGTGGGAGGTGCTTTATGACGACCACGGGAATGACAGTGACAGCCTTGTGACCTGTGCTACGGCCTATGTTCATTTCTGTGTGGATAGAACCCGATCTCAGGACTTTTCGTGCTGCCATCACGACATAAAATCTATTCAAAAACGTGCTGCGATCACGCTTTAGGCTTTTTTTTCATGCCAGGATTTTTTTGTGCTAGGACAACACTTCACTACCCTATGTATTTTAATGCGCAGTGCATAACATCGCCAGTATCAGCGCTAACTGGTGACTGTTAGGGTTAGGTTTAGGATTAGGGTTAGGCTTAGGGTTAGTGTTAGGGTTAAGGTTAAGGTTAGGGACTTTCCCCATCTCACTGCCTTTCAACCTGTTTCAACGGCTTTGCAAACAAAAAAGGAATCAACTCATTATTTCTCTCCTACTGTCCCTCAGTCACAAGTGCTGATACTGGTGGTGTTACGCAGTGCGCAGTAAAACACATAGGGTATCCAGATGGCATCAGCTCAATGGTTGTCAGGTCCTGCGCAGATCAACTGTGTGGGGTGATGGAACTCATCTTCAACCTGAACCTGAAGCTGAGGAGAGCTTTGTAAAACCTCTTGTGTGGTACCAGTGCCGAAGATCTCACATCCCAAGGACCTCAACAGTTACAGGCCGGCGGCTCTGACATCCTACCTGATGAAGACCCTGGAGCAGCTGGGTCTTGCTCAACTTCAGCTCCTGGTGAGCTCATCACTGGACCCACTTCAGTCTGCCTACCAGCCTGGCACTGGAGTGTATGATGGCATCATCCACCTCCTACATCATTCCATCTCTCACCTAAAGACTGCTGGGAGCACTGTGAGAATCATGTTCTTTGATTTCTCCAGTGCCTTCAACACAATCCTTCCCACAATCCTGAGGGACAAGCTGAGTGCACAGGAGTGGACCATCACCTCGCCACATACTGGACTACCACACTAACTGACCACAGTATGTGAGAATTCAGGGCTGTGTGTCAGACAGGGTCCTCTGCAGCACTGAGGTCCTGCGGGGAATGGTTCTGGCACCATTCCTCTTCACTATCTACACTGCAAACTTCTCTCACAACTCCACCCACTGCTTCCTGCAGAAGTTCTCTGATGACTCTGCAATAGTCTGCCTCATCACTGATTGGGACAACAAGGAGTACAGAAAACTGACCCGTGACTTTGTGGACTGGTGCCAGCAGAACCAGATCAACACTGGAAAAACCAAGGAGCTGGTGGTAGACTTCCGCAGGTACAAACATCCTCCACTGCAACCACTGAACATCCAGGGTCTGGACATTGAGGCTGTGGAGAGCTACAAGTACCTTGGTGTTCATCTGAACAATAAACTGGACTGGACCCATAACACAAATGCTCTCTATAAAAAAAGGGCAGAGTACATGCTGCAGAAGCTTCGGCCTTTTGTCGAGCTAGGACAACAATTCACTACCCTATGTATTTTAATGCGCACTGCATAACACCGCCAGTATCAGCGCTAACTGGTGACTAAGGGATAGTAGGAGAGAGTTAAAAGAGTTTTTCACCATCTTTGCCTACAGTTCATGCGAAGTTGTCTTCTGTTGTAGCCCATGAATGAACGCTTTTATGCAATATTGTGAAAATATACTACACATTTCCCACTAAAAGTGTAATAATAATGAGTTGATCCCTTATTGTTTTTGTTTGCAAAGCGGTTGAAACAGGTTGAAAGGCTGTGAGACGGGGAAAGTCCCTAAACCTAACCCTAACCCCAACAGTCACCAGTTACTGGCGCGGATACTGGCAGTGTTACGCACTGCGCATTAAAATACATTGGGTAGTGAAGCATTGTCCTAGCACGAAAAAAAGCCTAAAGCATGATCGCAGCACATTTGTGAATAGATTTTATGTCGTGATGGCTTCACGAAAAGTCGTGAGATCGGGTAGTGTGTACATACATACAACTTGTCTACATTTAGTTAACATATAGGTTGCATACATATACATGCGTGTATATATTTTACAATACAGATGTCCATATTTTATATTTCTAGATTGTATAGTGTACATTTTATACTGTACTGTCGGTATAGTATTTTATTCTATTTGGCACGTTTGGGAGGTGCCTGTTCAGGCAGGAGGCACAGACGCAGACTTTTTTTTATATTTCTTTATCTTTATTTCCAAACACAAAATAAAGGGAACCACAACAGAACACCAACCTTCAGGGTATTGTGAGGGAGAACGGACCATCAACTGTAACACAAACCAGGCTTTTAAACAACACACTAACACAAAACAGCTGCGAACTAATTATTACCTCATCCCTGGCCAGCCGAGCACAGGGATGAGGCCATACCCCCAGTCAACCTGAAAGTCCCTTTTACAACACTGGGGATATGACACAATTCAATGGTTTTCTTAATTTTTGCTGCTCTCAACTTTGTACTGTCCACTTTCTGACGTGACAAAGCAAATTTCCCACTTGTGAGACTAATAAAGGTTTATCTTATCTTATCTTATAAACTCTGAATACATGGAATAAAACAAAATATACGGAGCGAAACAAATGTATGAAATGGTAGAAAATATTTGACTGGCATTGTTACAGTTTGACATCCTGATATATGGGTTGATATGTAAGCCTTTTTGGGAGCAGAGCCAAGCCATTTGTTTTGATGATAGGTTTCCTTAGCCTACCTTGGTCAATATGTCTGGTACTGACTCACCTCATATAAGAACTAGCTATAGGAAATTCTTCTCTGTAGAGGTACAGTTTAAAAGTGGGAAAATTTGTGGCAAAATGTTTTTGTCTGTTTAGCATACAAAGATGTGGACAAAGTTGAGTTAACTGTTAATTATATAAATTTAACAGAATGTTTGTGTGGGGTTTCTGTTTTTTGGGGTTAGTTCTGTGTTCTGGGTTTTGTATTCGGGGTTTTGTTTCATGGGATGGCCAGTAGGGGTCACCGCTGTTCCTTGTTTCATGTTTATGCCTGTGTCCTGATTTGTATCATCTGTTTCACGTGTCCCCTTTTCAGTTCTGTCTGTTCATTGGTTGTTCCTAGTTTCAGTTCATGTATTTAGTCTGGTCTGTTTTCTGTGGCCAGTTGTCCGGTCATTATACGTCTTCTGTATTGTCCATGTTCGAGGTCAGTAAAGTTACACCGTGGTGGAGTGGGTCTGTGTCCGTGTCCGTCAGTAAAATGGCATGCTGGTCGCGCCGGAGCTACAAGGCTCCCCCTGTCCGGTCCCTGGAACCACAGCCACCACGCCGCGACAGACTGCGGCGCCGTGACAGAATGACCGGACCCAAACAAACCGGCTCTGCGGTCGGGGAGAGAGGGGAGTGTGGAGGGCCCGTCGGTAGATGGTCCCTCGGCAAGCATGGGGAGCAAGAGAGGTTCCTCCGCGAGCTCTCCACGCTCTCCCAGGAGCTGATCGCTTGAGACCGAGCTGCGGGCTGCTACACCTGGTGGGAGGTACCCGTGTCGGCAAGGAGCCCTGAGCACGGTGTACCCCCCGCCAACACCTTGCGGCGTGACCCAGCGGCTCGGCCCTCGAGTCGAGAGGCGACTCTCCCTCGTCCCGCAGCGCCATTACCCGAGACACCGGTAAGACCCGTGCCAGCGCCTCGCAGACGGCTCCCGGTCTGTGAGGCACCCACGCTTCCGAGCGGCGGGCTGGTGGC
>JBBPCX010068766.1:0-11921 GCA_037974365.1 Hydrocynus forskahlii
CCGGCCACTTTATCAGAAACACCACTTTATACTTCCCCTCACCGGCCACTTTATCAGAAACACCACTTTATACTTCCTCTCACCAGCCACTTTATTGGAAACACCCACCTTGTGCTTCCACTCACTGGCCACTTTATTAGAAACACCACCTTGTTTCCACTCACTGGCCACTTTATTGGAAACACCCACCTCACTGGCCACTTTATTAGAAACAACACCTTGTTACCACTCACTGGCCACTTTATTGGAAACACCCACCTTGTTCTTCCACTCACTGGCCACTTTATTAGAATCACCCATCTTATAGCTCCACTATATAGGTGTACAGTTACAGACTAACAATCAAAAAGATAAAAAAATATCATCAGTAGGTCACGCTACTGTCTAGGCGGGTTCAGAATACAGGATGGAAGCAACAGCTGGAATTTACACCTGCAAGTCGATACTCCTGATGATACAAAAGAGCTAGATTTGTGTCAGTAGACCAGCGCGGACTTCTGCGGCCTTGATAAAATTGGGTTAGAGTGGAAAAATAAATCTGTCGCTGCTCTTCTCAGGTGAGGAGAAACTGAGTCGAGTGAAACATGATTATGCCGCAAGTTCAGTAGTCTATGGTGAATATACCACAGTGCACACGCTAATAAAAGCACCAGGACAGCTGTTTGAGCCGAGTCTCATGAGCAAAGCTGGTCATCAGAAACTAAACGTGTCATTCGGATGACGGTGTTTCCCCTACCATTAAATAGGCCGGCTAAATTTACACGCCGCCCGCCCTTCACTGAATTAAAAAAGGCTTGAAATCTAATTGTATGTTCGCCTCCCATCCATACAGTCCAAATATGGAAAAAAAGCTGCAAAAACAGCTTGATATCACAAAGCCCACACGTTTAAATATCCTTATTCAGTCTAAAGCGGCGTAGCCCCACCCACTCAAACTAAAGTTCTGAGTGTTTCAGCCCTGTCTTCTGACCGAGCTGCCACACAGGACAGTGCGAAGAGAGGATGGTTACATATATAATGGAAACAGCCTGTTTATTTTATTTCTGAGGGGTAAACACAGGTTGGAAAATGTTCGAAATTGTATTTTCAATGCACAAACCCACATATATACGTGAGGGAAAAAAATGAAACAGGAGGAAAATGTACAATATCGGGCCTTTAAAAGCAATCGGGTTTTGTAATGGTTGAAAATTTCAGTAATTAGACTTTGGATGGACTACATGAAGACCTCGACTCATCTGAACACGCAGTAACTCACTAATTGGTCATCCGGTCAGAAACACCGTGATTGGTCAGAGGCTCATTTGCATATCTCAGCCTTCTGATACATCAGTGTTGCAGAGGCCGATATCGCCATGGCGACTAACAGACCATTAAGCGGCCCAAGTGGACCTGAAGTATCTACAGGGAAGAACAGTATGAGATCTGATTGGTGAAACATCTGAAGATAGATGTGAAGGACCTTAGTTTAACCATCAGAAGGGTCCAAAAGGTTCTTCAGATCATTTTCAAATGTTTCACTGTTCAGACCTGAAGAACCTTACTGTAAACATCAGAAGGGTCCGAAAGGTTCTTCAGATCATTGTCAGATGTTTCACTGATCAGACCTGAAGAACCTTACGGTAAACATCAGAAGGGTCCAAAAGGTTCTTCAGACCTGATTGGTGAAATCTAAGGGGTCGTCACGACTGAAAGAGCCACAGCTCCTGTGGCGGAGAGGGAAGATGCTAAATCTGGTCCAGCTGAGAAGCCTTCCTTTCGCCGCGTCCCTCCGAACACTGCTTTATGTTGCCGGAACCTTCTGTCTGCCAGGCCGGGGAGGATCCTGCTGTGTCAGAGAAACCAGCGGCCGGACTTTCCACTTCGGCTCTGCGTTAACTTGTCACGCACCGCACAACTCGCTAAACTATAAAAAAGTGTCGGATCTTGCGAGCCAGCCCCCGGGGGTCCTTCAGGACAAATAACCAGCGCTATAAAACACCACTCGCAGATGAGGATGAAAAGGGGTGAATTCCTGCGCTGGAGTGAAGGAGGCCCTTCACGGCAGGCTCTCGGGATTCATTCAGCTCCCATGCCACCACACACCCAACACTCTCCCTTTCTCGCATCCTCCCCCTCTGTTTTTGTGCTTCTCTCTCTTTTCTCGGTTTCTGCCAGCGTGAAAGAAACTCTCTGCGCCACAATGGGTCCCTGCTGTGACTGGCTATCCGCCTGTTTGGTTAAAAGGGCCCGAAACTAGAGATCGGTCTTATATTTTAGACTGAGTTCAAATTCTTTTATCGTTTTCACCCAAGTTATCTCACTACAACTCTCAACAAATACATTATACGACCATCTGGAATCCCTGTGGTGTCACTCAATCCTGACAGATACAACCAACCTGGCGTTAGTGTAACTCTTACCGTGGTCAAGAAAACTCTTTATTTGGCACAAAAAAAAAAACAACCGGAGAAAGGTTTTCAGTCAGGGAACAGAAGGGACTAGGTGTTCTCATTTCTGAGGATTTGTGTCCGTTCTCCTCACTGTAATAGTGATCTACAGACAGGTGTGGCAGATAAAACCAACTAACAACAATAAAAAGAAAACAGTTCACCCCCAAAAAACAACCCTGAACTGGTCAAAAGTTCCATACATCTTCAAGAAACATCCCCAGAAGAGGGGTTTCCTTGTCTTTAAGCTGGAAACTTCAGCTCTAGTGGCCACTGTGGCTGTAGGACATGTTTACAACAGATGCAGCAATAGGTGTGTTTTTCATTTTGGTCCCTTTAAGCGATTCATGACCTCGAAAGACTGGAGGGCATCCTAAAAAAGGAAAGTCTTCATATCTGTGGTCTGCAGTGATCTACGATTATATAACAAATTTGATTTTAGGGCCCAAGCCTAAACACTGTTTTAAGAAGTCTGGGAAATACACCAGCTCTGAAGCAAACCGTGTTTCCATAAGATCTGGAAGTCAATGAGATGCTCCACACGTGTTGAGATTCTGTGCCAAGAAGATCAGTGACAATGATCTTCTCATATGTTCCAAGCAGCTGACAACTCCAGTGATCGTCTGGAACTGTATTCCTGCCACAAAAGCAGACAAACACCTCATGTTTCTGACAAAAAACTGGCCACACAATGCCTGGAGGCCCAAACTGAGCTCAACAGGGAGCAGCAAGCATCTTGGCTATCAGGGGAAGAAGCCTGCCGAGGATGCTGAGGGGAGAAATGCTGGTTTGGACCACAGAACACTGCCAAATGAGTGTAGCTCATTCATGTGTTCAGCTGAGGCAACTGAAAGTAACAGGACAGCATTTAGCGAACCCCTCTTCGGGTCTCTTTGTGTCAAATGCCACAAATGTGGTCTGGGTTGAAAAAACAAACACAGTTGTGAGGAGGATCAGGCTTTTCTACACGCTGGTCCAAAGTCTCCCACCTCGCTACACCCTCTGCTCATTTGTCCACCGTGGGGTTTCGAGCCTTCAGCTATGTTGGCCCCGAGTTCCCTCCCTCAAGAAATCCGCGGCGTTGACTCTCTTCTGACTTTCAAATCCCGTTCCCTCTTCGAATTTCCTTATTCTCATTGATCTTGTTCCTTGAATGTCCCTTGAATATAGAAAATATGCATTCCTAGTTTCGCACTCTTGTGATTTTATATATATTATCTGTCTGTATTTGTCTACTTTTGTATTATTAATGTTATGCTTTGGTTTACTTGTCTGTAAAGTGTTAATGGACGTCGTAAAAGGTGCATTTAAATAAAATTAATAATAATAATAGCAATAATAACAATAATAATAATAACTGAACAGCTGCATAGTCACCACAAGGACAACCATCAGGTTGCTACTACAGATTGCTGGTTAGTATAACCACAGGTTTAGCAGACCTGAAGGATGACATCTAGAAGTTCCCTGGACTACTTGAGAGATTCCTGCAAGATTGAATTGTTTCTGATGACCTAACTATGACTTAATTGTAGGTTTGAATCCACTTGCAGTGACTATTGGGTGGAACCAGCTGTAGAACCAGCTGAGGGGTACTTAACGTACTTGGGTAGTGTGAGCTGGGAAATAAATTACAATAGGTTTGTAATATGTGGCTGCACGTCTTGGCAACAGCGACTAGCTTCTAGAAAAGGCCCGGAGGAGCTACATGAATATGGCTTGCTGAAGGGCAGAGTTTTGCTAAGGCGCCAGGGTAGCTGGAACTGGAGAAGAACAAAAGAAAGGAGAAGAGAGATACATCGAAGAGCCACACTTTGTCCTGTGGTGTCCCTCAAGGTTCAATTGTAGGACATCTACAGTTAGCCAGCGCAGTTCATAAGCACACCTCCTTCCACCAGTGCGCTGCAGGTCTGTTCATTGGTTTTCACTGAGGTTCTCTAAAGCTGCCTCTGCGTTCTGCTTTAGGTTGTCCTGCAGCTTTTCTTCGGCGGGTCCTGTTATTCTCCTTCGCCTGTCCTTTCTCAGAAGGCTGTTCTGCGGGGAACAGGAAATGCTCCTGTAACACTAACTCTCAGTGTGTCTTCCCAGCAGACGAGCTGCTCCCTGCTCCTAACGGTCCGTCTTGTCAACACTTTCCAAAGATAACAGCCCGGACCTCAACCGCCAGACCGAACCTCTGCAAGGACCGCCTGCCAAACGTGGCCAGCTCCAGATCTGAGATCGCATGGGAAGGATATGCCTGAAGGGCACAGAAAAGGGAGGTTTTTAGAACAGCCAGATAGGAGAGGGGGTGGTGTCATCAGGATAGTTCTGAGGTCAGCCCTCCTCACGGAGTCTCTTTGAAAGGCTTAATTATTTCCTAAATCACGGCGGCAGTTAAGTCATCCGGGGAGGATAAGAGGGAAAGAATGCCCAGTTTCATTTTTAAGACACATTCAAACCACGCAAACATGTCCTTATTGAACCCACATCCACCGTGAAAATGTGACATTCCTGGATATCAGAGAAATCAAAGTGACCCCACAACCATCGATCCATCACGCCTGCGATCGTTCGAGAGCATCAACTCGTCAAACGGATCGATGGTTGAGCCTCAGCCGGAGTCCCAGTTTCGTTTTAGCATCCAGGCCCAAGACAGACCATCTTTTTGGTTTTGCTCGAAAAAAGGTAAACTGAGACTTCCTGGAAGCGCAGACGGGGGAAAAAACAGCTTTCAGGGAAGTAATGAGAAACCTGCCATGGAAGTATGCACACTCACACACACCACATGACGTCCGAATGGGAGAGCATTCCTTTTTCCCTCTCTCTCCTCTCCGGGTCCTGAAAACCCATCCCCTCCACTCTGCGAGGAGGAGGGCACGGATGTAGGTGCAAGGTCAAACAATGAATGTAAAAAAGGGCCGTAAAGCTGCAGTGAAGGTGCAGTAGGATGCTGGGAGGGCGGCCTGGCTGTCGCTCTGCACGACACATGAAAAATCGCTGCCCAAACTCGGGAACTTTCCACAGGAAGGAACGCCTGAAACCGAATTCCAGTTTACAAGCTCGGGCTGCCGGAACCAATTCCAGCCATTCACAAAAAAAAAACAACAGTCCAGTATTGCAGTCAAATGAAGACATTTCCAAGAGAGAACCTCCGACGATTCTCAGCCATTTAGCACGTTGACCTGCCCTCGCTTCACCCAATTTTAGAAACTCTCTGTACGTTCATAAACATTCAGAAATGTAGAGAAAGTTCAAAAATGTACAGGGCGTTGTATAGAATGTTCAAAAATGATTCACAGAACATCATAAACATTTAGAGAGTTGGAGAGAATGCTAAGAATTATCCAGAACATCTACAAAATGTACACAACATTTGACAGATTGTTCAAAAAATGTACAGAAACTTTTACTGAATGTGCATAAAGTTTTACAGAATCTTCAAAAATGTACAGAAAGTTTCATAGGATCTTCAGAGATGTACAACTTGCAGAAATGTTTCTAAACTGTTTAAATGTACATAGAGTTCCATAGAATGTTAATATTGAATCAGAAATATGTTCAAAATGTTCAGAATGTTCAAAACTGCACAGAAAGTTTTACAGGGCATGAAAAATTATACAGATCATTTTACGGAAAAAAAAATCCTACTGGGAAATGAGGGATTTTTGCCAGCGTCCTGGAAAGCTATGACGGATCATATTTGTGGACAAAAAGCACAAATAGGTCAACAAAGCAGCAAGGAAGGAGCACATGTGACCTGATGCTCGCTGGGCGGGGGGGGCGGGGGATCTCTTGCAACAGTAGCGAGCTGGTTGCCTTCTGAGCTCTTCCTAATGGGAATAAAATGCACAGCTGCTCGCAGAAAGCACGGATATCAGATGGCCGGCAAATAAGTAACGATGTTGAGCCACAAATCATGAAGGCTGCTATAAACGGACCCCTAAAAATTATATATATTTATAAATATATATGTATATTCACTTGCTGATTCTGGGAGGTGCACTGCTGTCACACAGCTCAGCTTTCCGCAGCTCCCTAAAAATAATCAGCCCTTCTTGCCGTGGGGGTACGCTCCTTCATTCGGCCCGTCCCGCTGACCCGCTGTGGCAGTGCAGCTCTTTCAAGGCTTCTCAAGAGGGCAGAAAAGAAGACGTCCACAGGAGACGGGATTGTCTTCAGCCAATCAATCAGGCAGCTGACACGAGGAGGGGTGACCCCCTGCGGGGACGAACCGGAGGGTCACTGTGGAGTGACAGCACTTCTCTGCTGGTCTTCCAGCACAATGGAAGGAGCACCCGACTCCCAGAACCCTCTGCCCACTAAAGGCCTTTCACGGCCGCTGCACCCCCAGCCCCCAGTAGCCCTGGACCTCACAGACCTCAAAGACCACAAAGACTCTTGAGGTACAATCCAGGACCCCTAGGTGTGGCTAGGATTGATACCGATACCAAGACTGATATGGCTAATCAGGTTAAGAGTCCCTGCTTGAAAACGTCTGATGCTTTTTCCATGTTTAACATGCCACATTTGCATCACTATCTGTTAGGGAAAACAACCTCACCCCGAGATAGGCTTGACAAAATGTGTTCCATTCTCACAGTATATTTTCTCAGGCATCCCAAATCTAGGGATAATGACATTTGCTACAAATTTTTCCTACCGTTAACACATCTGAAGTAGACGTGGGGGGAAGATTCAATCCATTTTTCTGCCCATAATTACATAAGACAGTCTAAAAGTAGTTTGTAAACCCATATGTAGTAAATGTCTGATTTACCATAGATACTCTCCCTCCCGTTGAGACACGGTTTATCCCACGGCTCAATACTGCGGCAAACTTTTAAAAAGGTTTAGGAAGGACGGGTGTAGATCACATCCATATCCCAGTTAATCCCAGGTTTTACTCGCTCCCTGCTTTTCCCAATATTGCTTCTCATTTTTTGGAGCGCTCATTTGCATTTCTTTGAGAACATTTTGTTCTATTTTATCATCTGAGATTTATTCTTGCACGAAGGAGCAGCGGGGGGCCGAAGCCTCCAGTGCTCACTGATACAGGACCTTCTCAGCCCTCATAAAGGGCGTTGACTCTACCATGATGGACAATGAAGCTACGCGAGAATCAAGTCCATGTTGCGTTCCTGTTGGTCCCATGATTTCTGGTGACCAAAGATGGCCCTGCGGCGCCCACAGTGCCGCGGTTTTGTAGGAAGGAGCAGATATCACCAAGCTGGTCATTTCCATCAGGGACGTCCCAAAATCGAACAGGTTATCCCCTTCATTAAACCTGAGGTCCTTCACGAGATCGTTCAGCTTCCTGAGTGTTGTGTATGTGTGTGTGCGGAGCATTACGGGGTTAACAGGTGGCACTCTGAGGGGTCAGAGGGTTTAACCTCCCCTGATCCTGCTGAGATGGTCCACCTGTCTTTCACACAGCCACAGGAGTGACCACCAAGCCAGATCTCTGATGTTTATTTGTGTTTTGAGGACATATTTTCCTTCTGAGAATATCTGAAACATTTTAACACACATCTGAGGGAAAGAATCTTGAAGAGCCTTCAGGAGCCTCTGCTTATTCTACTGAACTTTTACAAAAACCCTCATTCTTAACAACCATCCGACTCGATCACGATTCTTTGGAAAATTAAAAATACAAACATAGCTGGGGGAACTGTGGGCCCTGAGAATTAAATCGTCTCGTTTAGATTTGGAACGTAAAACTATTTGGAGAATTTTAGTTGAGTCAAAATGACTAAATATGCTTTAAAAAAAAACAAACAAAAAAAAACAAAATCCAGTGACATGATCTCACAAGAAGATGATAAACTGCATTCTTCTCTCTTAAAACACTGCTTGGCCTCAGCATAGAAACCTCATTAGAGAAGTTTTGAATCGAGTCCCTTTGTCTGGAAATGGACGTTTGATGTCTATTCCATGTTTAAAATGCTATATTTGCATATGTATTTCTAAAAACTAGGGGTGGGACGATACGATCCTATTGCGATCATTTTTTAATTTTACAATATTATTGCGATTCTTCAATGTCGCGCTCGAGAGTTTCTGCAGCGTCTCGGCCACTCTGACCTCCTTTCCCTTTTCCACAGGAGAAGAACGAGGTCCAGTGCCACGTTCTGGACTTCAGAAGATGTCTGTACCAAAATAAAAGTCTATTTAAAATTATTAAAATAATAAAAAATAAATACCAATACCTGCCAGACTTGCTGCTGTACTGACATATCTTGCTGGATTATATTGCAATACACTGTATCAATTTATGTCGCCTGCCTCTACTAGATAGGATGGCTTCTTTGATACTCAGTTGAAGTTTCTTTTACCAGATTTTCTGCTTAATAGAATAATTTCCATTTTAATAGATTTTTGTAAGTTGTTGCAGTGCATTCATATAAGAAACTACAATGAATTCCAACCCCAGACCAAACGCAGACTGAATGGTCAGGTCGTCCCGTTTCAGTGCCCTTGTTGACCTGGTGAGACGGCAGGTCCAGCAGGTCCTGGAAGCAGCACATGGCCACAGCTAAAGCCTGAACCCCGGTGTCCAGCGCAGGGGCCGGGGGGGACAGCGTCATGAGGCGGGAGGGTTCAAAGGTGCTATTTTTGTTGGGTTTTATTTGCATCCTGCAGCTCCTAAAGCAGCTGACACCAGGAAAAGGTCACCACCACCCCAACCCCCCCTTCAGCCCCCCCCCCATCCCCCCAACACCCTCTTACCTCTCTGTTTCTCTGAGGGCTGAATACAACCAAATGCAACTTCAAACCGAGTCGCTGCCTCCATCTCTGCCGTATAACAGTTACATTACTAACCAGATTCCATTTCCGCAAGAAAATGAAGTGTGATGGCATGGTTGCTATAAAACCAGCGGTTTTGCTAAAAAAAAGTGTAAAAAACATTCAGATCAAAGTGTAGTATCGAACCGGTGCCTCTTCTTAGCGTTGGAATCCTGCCAAAAATCAGGACAGGTTCAGAGGAGAAGCGGCTCCAAAACACAGATGGAATAAAAATTTACATTTAATTTACTAACACACCACACCACACCACAGCACAGTGTAAAATTCTTTCTCTGCATTTAACGCATTCGCCAAGCGAAGCAGGGGGCTGCCGCCAACGAGGCGCCCGGGGAGCAGAGTGTGAGGACGGTACCTCACTCAAGGAAACCTGACACTGGCAGTTGGGATTCGAACCCACAACCTTCTGATTGCAGGGCCAATGCCCTAATCACTAGGCTAATAACACAGGTCAACATTTTTTTTTTTTTGTAATCAGCAGAAACCACAACATACTTTTCTAAACCAGTTTTTCATGCTGATTTCAGATCTGCTTTCAGTTTATTTTCAGTCAATAATTTTTTAAATTATGAGTAAATTTTAGTTTGCAATAGACTTGCACGCGGTCTCGCATCATCTGACCTGGTTTCTCATTTCCACCAGAGGATAACGAGGTTTGGCACCAGTGTCATCAGAGTAGATGCAGCTGCAAAATAAAAGTCTAGTTAATGCATAAAAATATGATAAAACAGTATTAAATAAATACTGATTCTGACGATGGTGTTTCGATAAAATATCGTGTGGAAAAATGTTGTGATAAAATGTATCGATTTTTTTTCCACTGCTGGACTTGACAAAGATCATTAAACAGTGGTGGCATCGTGACAGAGGCAAAATAAAGGTGATGTTCTTATGTTTTTGCCGTATGTTCACTCAACATTGCCCCTGTATTTCCTGTATATTCTGTGACATGGATGGAGGAACGCTCCTCAGAGGTCTGAATCTTGGAGAGCGTAACTGGAGCGCACCCCGGGCGAATTCTCCACGCTGAGGAGAATCGAAACATTTGTCATGATGGGAAGCAGCCAAGGCCGGAAGACAGCGGATCAGGCCAGAGGCCCCGGCTCAGGGAATCATGGGAAGATCTCGCTGGGAAGCTGGATGGTATACGGAACGGCTCGGGGTCGAAGAGTTCAGATGAGGACGAGGACGCTCTCGTGTCTTCCCCTCACCTGGCAGCATTCGGCCGATACGTCGTCTTACTGATGTTCATGGTGAAAAAAATCCCACCCGTAACCCATCCTCCACAGGGGACACTCGCAAATTTGCCAAATTTCAATGCATAATGTCTGTTTATTTATGTAACATATTGATAACAAACTTAAATATAAAGCGTTGCGCAGGCCACGTTTTCCGTTTAGTTTTTCCCCAGTGCATAAACAGTAACTGCATTAAAATGTGTTCAAGAACCTCATAAACATACATGTGACCTCATAACCATGGACATGGCCTCACAAGCATTCACATGGCCTAATAAACACAAATATAACTTCATGAACACAAAAACAATCCCACAAACACGAATATGACCTCATAAGGATAACTTTGACCTCATAAACAATCAGCGGCATTTCCCACAACGCTCACGTGAGACATTTAAGGACATAAAGAATTTCATCCATGCAGTTGTTTCTAGGCACTTGTGGCGTGCGCCCCGGGGAACGGCCGCCACCTACAGGCTGGGAGGCCTAAACGTACCCCCAGAAACACACACAGACACGGGAGCGAGCTTTATGAACCAAAGGCATTATCAGTTAGTCGAAACACAAAACAGAACCCCCAGCACTTAGGGCTGAAACCTTAACCCGGGCTCTCCTCTCTACCTACCGTCTCCCTGCCCTTCTGCTTCCTTCCTCGAGTCCTCGCTCTCCTTTCTCAGCTCACCTGGCTCTCGTGAAGGGAGGAGCCCCGTGCTCCGCCCCCTCGCCTCACACACATTCATTTCCTTCAGTGTTTCTAAAAAAAAGGAAAACTGACCAGAGAAATCTGTTTCCTCCAACGGCTCAGCCCTGTTTGTTTATGATGCACAACCCCGAGTCTTCTTTTGGGCAGTGTTTTGAAGAAAACTCAAGTATTTTGGGGGTCTATTTTTTCCAGACAAATCAGACGTAAACAAACAAGTCCATAAACAAACTGCTGGCTGCTGACTGTTGCCGCGGGTGATGGGCTGTATTATGGGCTGTATGATAAATCGGGTCCCACAGATGCTTTTAAAAGGCACTTTGACACTGTTTACTTTCACAAACACAAACAAGCAGCCCGTGCGGATGAAAAGCCTTTTGTCGAAACTCTGAGAGACAACAGCCCGAGACAGTGAGAGCTGTGTTGGCCCTGCGCTGCATCAGAAGAAGCTGGAAGTCTTTCTTCATGCTGCTGACGGCTTTCCACCCCTTTGATGTAACCATTACCCAACAATAGCCCTGTTTCTGAGACCACAATTCAAACACAGATGCGCAGGCCAGCGACCCACCAGCTCCAACCCAGTCCAGTCCAAAGCCAGTTTTCCCTCTTCCACTGAATTACATTCTCATAAAACAACAACAAACGGGGAACTCCACCCTCTGCATCATTAAGTTGGTTTGGTGTGAAACTCACAGTGGAGGTGAATGGAACCAGACGTCTGTCTCTAAAAGCTCCTCACAGAAAGTTCCTCCATCAGATGGTTCTGGT
>JBBPCX010068767.1:0-11920 GCA_037974365.1 Hydrocynus forskahlii
CAACAAACAATCAATATGTAGACTGTGAGAGTGATTATAAAATAAACATATCTGTAGTTTTCCAACTCTACATGACCCTCCAGAGATAAATACGTAACATTAGTGGAGTAATCCATGACTCATTTTATTCTATGAAGTTACTCATTAACAGAATAGTCACTGTAATAAGTTAGAGGTCACACCAGTGGTTTGATGCAGTAAAGGCTTCATTAATTACATTAATCAGCATGAAGATATGACACACAGTGAAGGTCCAGTACCTCTGTGTGGTGGAGAAAACAGCTTTGTGTGTATTTATACACTCTCTGGTGGACAAACATGTATTCCTTGGTGGTTCTCTGATTCATTAATGCATGGGTATGTCTACGTGTTTGTCTCTGAACTGTGCATCTTCTCAGACGTAAATAGGAAATTATTAGGGATGCACCGAAAATTCAGCCACCGAATTTTTTTAACGCGAAAATGGCAAAAAATGCATTTTCGGTTTCGGCCGAATTTTTTTTTACGCGATGGAAACAGTGATGACGCATTGATGACGCAATGATGCAACCACAGCCTGCGCGCACCAGATTGGATTAGTCAGCATGTCTGCCGTGTGGGCGCATTTCTATATTTCTAAGAAAGACACGCAGAAAGCCGTTTCTCTCAATGTCGGGATTAATTTATCATAAAAAAATCAAAACATCCCGCTCGCCATGCAGAGGATGAAGCACAGAAGAGGTACCCTAGTGGTTAGGGTGCTTGCCCTGTGATCAGGAAGTCTGGCTGCTTCACTTGGTGAATGGCTTAAATGCAGAGGTAGAGTTTCGTTCTGTTCACACAGTGTGCTGTGGTGTTCATGTATGACAGAATGTTCACTTTCTGTCTGTGTTTTAAAAGGCAAGAAAGTTTTCCAGTGATTAAAGTTAATATATATTGGCTATGTCAGTCTTTGTTTTGATACACTATTTTGTTACAAGCCTACAGAGAATGTTGTTTTATCTTTCACCAGTTTTTAATGCACTTGTTCTGAATGCACTTTGCTCAGAATATTAAAATGCACTTGAATTCACTAGTTCTATGAGAGAAGCTATTTAATTGTATAATATTTCAGCCATCTTGCTTTTAGGCTACTCATGAGTGGGGCCAAGTAAAATATTTTATTTCAAATTTTATTTTATATTGTGCATTGCCTGAATGCTAAAATATTTTCATAATTTTGTAACAGATTTATTCTTTTAGTAATTTAATAATTTCTTTCGGTTTTGGTTTTCAGCCAAGTGTTTCCTCCGTTTTGGTTTTCGGTTTCGGTCCAAAAACATCATTTCGGTGCATCCCTAGAAATGATCATATACTCTTTAAATCAGCATTTTAAAACTTTTTATCCTGATTTAAATATCTTTTGGCCTGTTTTACCTCTTTAATCCATATTGAGGGTTATTCTGTGGTCTCTGAATGATGTTTTCATCCAAGTCCGATCGTTAGTGATGGTTAATTACTGTGCTTAGCCAGATTGAAACCATCACCTTCCGCCTGCTTATCAACCCCCACATCAAGTCAAGTCATGTAGGTTTATTGTCATTTTAGCCATATACTCAGTGAAACCAATCAACATTCTTTCAGGACCATGGTGCGACACTAGAACAATAACAAAAACACCTCAAGACTATATGCGAAGACCAGACAAAATACACAAAGTGCAAACAGAAAGAGAGAGCAAGAAAAACACAAGAGAAACAAAACAACAGGACAAGACATTTTTTACAGTCAACAGCAATAGTGCAGTTCAAATAAATACAATATTACGACATAGTGTATTCTAGCAGTGGAATCAAGCAAATGCAGAATAGGGGTCAAAAGCAGTAAATACTAATTGTGTAAATAATGTATTTGTGTGTGTGTGTGTGTGTGTGTGGGTGGGTACTGTTCATGTTTCAGTGATCATGTCAATGGCCTCCTGAAGCCAACAACCATTTTTTGTTTTGTCCACATTCAGAGACAGATTGTTGGTTCTGCACCAGTCCATTCGTCTTCACTCCTCCTCTCTGTACACTGCCTCGTCTTTCCTGTTGATAAGTCCCAACACAGTCTTGTCATTTAGATTAGACTTAAAGCTAGCTGATGCCGACATCATCAGCGACATCGTCCCAGACATGACATCCAGTTTAGCAACATTATCCAGTTTCTGTTCGGACTGTAGTGCCATTATCACTAGAAACACACATGGTGGGGGGCTGTTTACATCAACATGAACTGGTGTGAGGACTGGTTTCTAGTTTTTGCTGGCGTTTGTGACTGTTGTACACACTGATGTACACACACACACACACACACACTCACATACATGCAAAATCATGAAGTGTTCCTTACTTTTTTGGGGCAGCTGGTGGCCTAGCTGTTAGGGGGTTGCCCTTGCAATCAAAAGGTTGTGGGTTTGATTCCTAGTGTCATCATTGAGGTACCCTTGAGCAAGGTACCATCCCCATCAGCCCCCTGCTTCACTTGGTGAATGGGTTAAATGCAGAGAAAGAATTTCACATTGTTCACACTGTGTGCCGTGCTGTGGTGTGTTCACACGTGACTCGAGTCAGTTCTTGCTAAATTCCATCAGTAAGTGGACTTTCCGTTGAGTGGGGCAAACGTGCTGGGCTGTGTTAACACAAACACCACTAGTGTATACCGCATGGTCAGAAAATCCAGTCACTTTCAGGACACTGGGGTATATAGCTCATGGGGCAGGGCTTCTATCAACAACTACAGGACAGCAAGGAACACCAAGTCACCACCATCATCCCCGACTTTTTTGTCCCCCAGTGACCAGGTGCTCTGTCTGACCTTTGCTGATATGTGGAGAACTCTTCTTAGAGTCAAGCCATAGAAAGATGCTAGTCCAGACAACATTCCTGCCTGTGTGCTCAGAGGATGCGTAGATTGGTGGGGGTGGTGTGCTCTTTTCAGTCACTGAAAGTAGAGATGCTGCTGGGCCTTCTTGAAGATGGAGCTGGTGTTGAGGGTCAAAGCAAGGTTCTCCCTAATGTGAACACCTAATGTGTGCACTAGACAGTCTCCGGCTGACCCATGACCGTGCAGCAGTGCATAGTTCGAACTACAAGTCAGCCGCATAAGTATCCACTTTGTCCAGGTTGGTGAGGGCCAGGTGATGGGAGGTGGTGATGGCATCTTCCTTAGAGCGGTTGAGGTGGTATGCAAACTGCAGGAGGTCCAGTGAGGTGCAGCTATGAATTTATGTGCCTAATGAGCCTCTCAAAGCACTTCATGATGATGTGTGTGTGCGACGGGATGATATTCATTGAGGCATGACTTTTTTGTCACAGGGATGATGGTGGTGACTTTGAAGCACATTTGAATGACAATGGCAATGCTCAGACGGATATTGAAGATGTCTGTGAGAACTCTCGCATGTCTTTTTTCACTCTCAAAATCGCTGATATCCACAGACAACTTAACTTTGTAGGAGCTTCATCCACCTGCCAGCTTGACCCTCTCCCCAACGTGTTAGTTAAAACCTCATTGGCTCCTCTCATAACCATTATTATTCACTCTTACCTTAACACTTGAATTGTTCCTCCATCTCTGAAAACTGCCTGTTATTCCAGTTCTCAAAAAGCCTGGTGCAGATCCTAATATTTTTGATAATCTTCATCCAATATCAAACCTTGAGAAAGTTGTTGCCTCCCAGCTTCACTCACACCTCACTAACCATAATTTCTATGAACAATAGTACTTGATAGTACTCTTTCATTAATTACAGCACCTGGTCTGCATACTTTCACTTATGTAACAATCAACTTTGTCCCTTCCTGCTGCCATCCTGGTCCGTAGCCTGATCACCTCCCAGATCGCTTATTGCAACTCTCTTCTTTTTGGTCTCCCCAATAAGTCCCTCTATAAACTCCAATCTCTTCAGAACTCTGCTGCTCGGGTCATAACTTGTACTCGCTTAAGAGAACACATCACCCCAGTTCTTCATTGGTTGCCCATTGAAGCTAGGATAAACTTTAAAATTTTAATTCTCATGTTTAAGTGCATCCATAACCTTGCCCCTCCTTATCTGTGTGACCTGCTTCATATCGCCACTGCTTCCCGCTCTCTCAGATCTTCGTCTGCCATTCATCTTATTGTTCCTTCTGCCCGTCGTATCACCAGCTTGGAACTCACTTCCTCCAGTGATTAGGAATATAGATTCTCTTCCCTTATTTAAGTCACAGCTCAAAACACATTGGTTCAAACTGGCTTATTCACTTTAAACACAGATTTTAATTGTTGTCTATAATTACAACTGTTTACTGTTTTGTTGTTTCAATTAACTGTTTTATTGTTTATTATTTTTTTCTCTGTAAGGTGACTTTGGGTTTTAGAAAGGTGCCCTCAAATAAGATGTATTATTGTTATTATTATTATACAGCTGTCAGTGTTGCAGAAAGAGCCATGTGGATTCACACATCTCACTGCAATAAGGCTGACGCACCTATCGATAACACCAACATCAGACTCATAAACAGGGAGAGGTAAGGTTTTCCGGTAAACCCCCAGTGTGGTGGGCGAAAGACTGATTGGGCGAGCCTGCCATCCAAACACCAGCACTGTCAAGAAGGAACCATCACGTGCCTCGCCAGCAGTGCCACTGCAGCCAGATGTACTAAAAGACAGCTCAAGTGGAAAGGTGCAGGTGTAGTGACTGTGGTAGCTCAAGTAGGAGACACATGTTTGTGTTCCAATTGTTCTGACTGGTTGAAATTAGGTCACTCCAAGTGTCAGATTTAAGTAATGGTAGTGGATAAGATAAACTCCTCTGCTTCGCCAACCTGCCGGCTTAATCCGAATGGCACTAACTTAACCTTCACGTGCCCCATTATAAGTCCGAGATCTATACATGGAGTCATATAGGTGTGTGACAGGAAAGCCTCCTATACATCAAGGAGCACACCAAGGCCCAGACACCAGAAGAAGTGTAAGATGCCCCACCACTACAGTGGCCACTGTCATGTCAGTGCCACCTCGGTCACGCCCCCAATGCAGCTCCTCCCCTGAGTTTTAGACCACAGCCTTGGACACATGGTATGAGTGAGTGCATGCTTGTGTCATCAGGTGCCTAGCAACCCAGTGTCACACCGGAGCTAGATTAGCTCGTTAGCAGGGTTGCTAGGTACCTGATGACAGGTCCACCTGTCTTGTGTATTGAGTGAATCGATGCTGGTTACTTGTGTGATTGTCTGCGTTGTGTGATTGGTTGAATGAGTCTTTAGGTGTGTTTAAGAGCCTGCTGATCCCAGGAAACAGTGTGTGGTCACCAAGCTCATAGTTTGAGCTATGCAGTAGTTGGGTCTGAGGCTGGGACATTTCGGGTGCTCTGCTCGAGCTGTTCGGGGGAAAAGGAGCGTGAGTAAAAGAAGTAAAACGAACTGTGTATCTCCCACTTTTCGAGTGGCAACACGGAGCAAGTTCTTCACAGTCTGTTGGTGTTCATGGCTGGTTTATGTATCCATGCACGGACTGTCAGAGTTGTGCTGACTCTTCTTGATTCTCCCCCTCTGCGCGTTTCTACATAGGCGTGAACGAGGAACCCTGCCAGGGGCTTACACCACGGAGCGGGACAGTGTTTCGGTCTAAAGAGAGAAAGTTCTCGCTAACTTGTATTGCTTTGTTTTCAGCCTCGTCCCAAGCCTCTTCGCCCGACCCGCGACTTACAGAAAGTATCTAAGCTTAAGTTTGTAGTGACTTTTGAGTTCTGGAAACCTAAAGAAGCTTTTGTGAACTTTGTCTAAATAAAGAGAAAACCCTTCAAGCTGTGTCCTGCACCTGTGTCCGCACCTACCCAACGTCACAGCCACACTCTGGAACGCTTGGACGACACCACTTCAAGGAACTGTTTTTTAATTCCCCCTGTTTCTGGGAGGAGGCAGCACTGTGACACTGAATAAGACAAATGGTTTGGCGAATGTTTCTACATGTTTCTTTTTGCTTTACTGTTTTGTGAGATTATAATAATCAAAAGGGAGGAAGAGTAATGGCATATAATGGAAAATATATATATAATGTGTGCAATTAACTATTATCTCTGTTCTGCAGGGAGCTGTCTCTTCAAGGATGATTCAAAATCCTTGTAAATGTACACCCTGTTCTTTGTTTGTGTAACTCATGTAAATACTTCTGTGTGAATATGCTTTACTGAAAGAGAGACCAGCTGAGAAGGAACAATTCCCCAATGTCACTCTCCCTTTCAGATGACAGAATAAATTCTCTTTTTTACTTTTCATACTATAAACACTCTGGTCATCCTGAAACTGATTAATTGCCTCTACAGTTTTTCTTGCTATCACTCTCTCTTGCTCTCTTTTAACTCTGTGTTTTGTTCTGTTTGTAATATTTTGTTGTACTTATGTAGTATTGTGGTGTTCTAGTAATTGATCTTGTGTTGCACCATGATCCTGGAGGAACTTTGTTTCATTTAACTATGTACTGTGTGTATGGCTGAAATGAACCTACTTGACTTCAGTTGATTTGGTCCTCTGCCACCCTCTGCTGTCCGTAGCATGTCTAGCAGTCTGCTTAATTCTAGGCTGGGTTATTAAAGAGTCCTGGAAAAGACTGGCATAATTCTCTCCAGTTTTCTTATTTCATTTTATACAATTAACCATTTGCCTGTGTTACATCTTCTGTGTTACATAAGTAAATTTGCCCTGGCTTGGAGACTTTCATGGCTGTGTGATTAATTTTAATCACCCGTTACCATCTTTTAAAGGCACAGATGATTAGATGTTAACTTATGATCACTGGTATCTGTACTGCAAGACTGTCAGTTTTTTTTGGCTAAAGATAAATTCAGCCCCTGTTTGTGCAATAATAAAACCAGCTGATAATTTATGTCTAATGCATACTTTTACTTATTTTTAAATTATTTTACACAGTTCATGATAAGTAATAGTCTCATGAAACAGCATCAGGCTCTGGATCTTTAGTGTTCTTTTTTGTGATTGTTTATTTTTAATAAAGAACAGCCAGCATACCTGGCTTATGGATCTTTAGTGTTCTTAAGGAATGCTGTGGAATGATTGGATTAGAGGTTCTCTATATGATTAATAATTCTGAACATGTTATGGCTACATGTAGAACAACTAGAGATGAGTGTGAGTGACAGTTTACAGTGGCAGGAAAAAGACGTTCTGTGTTTTTTCACTCACAGTGACTGGGTGACACTGAGTATTAATATTTGTGTTTTTGAGCTGAACACAAAATTAAAATGTATGAATCTTCAGCACTATGACATCATGCTTTTTACAGAACAAGTAAACTTCAAACAACAGCAGGAAGACGATGGTTTAAATATAACATAACATAATTGGCAATATAACAGGCCAAGACCATTCCAATATTAATGGCACCCACATGATAAAAAAGAACTTTACCATACCAGATTCAGATCAATAATCAGAACAGGTTAATTCTACTAGGATACAATAGAATTACACTCTGATCTGTGATAGAACAGGACCTTCCTAAGACAATCAAATCTGTTTGGTGACCACCCCGGCTTGAGAGGCTTTTCCTGAGAGTTCAGGGTATGAGAGACAGAGGTGACAAGGGGACCCACAATATAAGAACTACCCCTCCCTCATTCAAGCTTCCTGCTCCCGGCAGGACAACTGCATGTCCCTTAACTGTATGGGCTGCCCAGTGGCAGCTGGGGGCTCTGAAGACAATCCCGCGCCTCGCGCCAAAGCATCCATTTAGGCTTCCTTATATACGCACACATATCAGCCTTCATTCAGTATAGCTGTAAGTCATTTCCATGCGCATGCACTGCACTTAGCGAACCTGGAAGTGCACGCGCTGTGACCGGCGGATTACTGACAGATTGGAGGCTTGTTTCATTTGATTTAGAAAAAAATATATGTAGGACATACTTTTCCCTCCTCACTAGGCTATTCCTTGTTCAGTAATATCAGAGAACTTTTAATATGAGGAGAACTCCCACTCTCAGAACACTTCCGCGGGCCAGTGCAGAATTTAGCCATCTAGCTCCATAGACGTCCATTCATTTTCCATCGGGGGGCCGGATGGAAAGCTCTGGCGGGCCAATTGACAATCACTGCTCTAGAGAGTATGGTAGTTCATAAGGGCCCATCTGGTTCTTGAGCTCCTCGCTAAAGCCTTGGAAGAAGGCTGGCATTAGGGCTGCTGGGTTCCAGTTACTGTTAGCAGCTAAAGTGCAGACATCAGCAGTATAGTTGGCCACAGATACTCTTGCTTGGAGGAGGCTGGGACCAGTGCAGCCCCCCACAGCTGGGGTGATGAAAGACTCTCTGCTTTGGCTCCATAAAGCAAGCTACAGAGGCACAGAGGGGTAGTCCACAGAGATAATCAAAGCAACCATAGCCCTCTTCGTGGTAAATGGAGAGGGTTGCTGTTCAAATGCCAGGTCCCAGTCCACATCAAACCTCTCTTGGGTTGAGAGGTGGGCTTCTGGTCCAGAAGGCAGGTGAGGTGTTGCTGAGGGGGTAGATTCTGCCCCAGCTGGGCCTGAGGTGGCACTGCAGGCCTGCAGAGCACTGGCGATTCCCTGCAGCTATGATATTATTTGCTACAGGGCCTGCTTATGCCTGCAAACCACCACACCCTGGCTGACCAAGGTGGCTCTAGCTCTAAAACAGGCCCTCCAGATAAGCTTTACTCCAGTTCCCTCTGCCCCCACCGCCAGACTTTTTGGAAGGTTCTGGGTCACCCTCCTGTATCAAGCCTGTTCTGACCCATCCAGAAGGGTTCAATAGAAACCAAAAGCCAGTTTCTGCACCATAGGGCCTCCGTCTCAGCTCACCTCTTACAGGGCACCGAACCCTACCCCTACTCCTTTCCTCAAAGGTAGTGGTTCCATGAGAGGGTGGCCTCCTGGCACTTGCTTACAAGCTCCCCTCATAAGCCTGGCTCTGAGGGAGAGCTCCAGTTTCCCTATTCTGGGCAAAGTGCACTTATTCCTTTAGGAACTGTTCACTAGGGCTTAATAAAAAGCTTCTCAGTATCATGGAGAACCCCTCTCACCCCATGCACACCTCCATGATGGGTCATCAGAGCGCACACAGTAAACGACTCATTGCCTCCAAATGCAGAACCGAACGCCACAGGAAATCTTTCCTACCTGTGGCAATAAGACTGTATAACTCTTCTTCATTCTGTAGGTGTTCTTTCTCAGCATTAGTGTCATTTGGTTCTCACTCGGATCGTGCAATATTACTCATCTGCTTTTTATTTACTCATCTGTATGTTACTGGATGTTTGTTTCAGCCCCTCATCACATGCTGCTATCTCTTTTTATTCCTGGCACAAACACTGTGTCATTTTTCAGAAATAATCTGTTATTTTATTATATCTGTTATAGTCATTTGTTACTTCGAGTTATTGTTATTACGTTGCATTGAGCATGTCTAGGACTACGCCCCAGCGGCCGCCTTTGAACAGGGTTTATGGGGCTCTTATTTTGACACTGGGTGTGGTTCCCCGGGCCGGCTTGAAAGAACAATGACTTATAGCCGTCCAGGGATCAGTCATTATTATGTTCAGGTGTTTTGGGTTTGTGTGGCAGTTTATGGGTTAGTTTCTATACCCCTTTGTTGATTCACCCTCACGTTAACCTTGGTTTGTGTTCGTTCGGGTTCCTCTTATGTTTGTGTTTTTTGGCCATCGTGCCTGTTTTGTTTATATTTATTATCAATAAAGAAAAGAAATGAGTATGGAAGTCTGCTTCTGCGACTTTTGCCTGAGCAAGCCAAGCTGGGACGTGACACCTTGGGATAAATAGTTCTTTCTTATCTAATCTATCTTAAGTCTTTGCTTTGCTGGAATAAAAACTCTTAGCAAAACTGTCCATCGTGGATAAGATTGAACGACCCAATATTACATATCTGGATATACTCAATTTTAGCGTTTGTAGCAGTTCTATTAAAATTAGGCAAAGCCCATGATCTTGGACAAGCCTGTGATCTTGGTTAGGCCTATTCTTGCTGTTAATGTATTTAAATTGTTGTGGTTATAGTAAAATTATCACCTTCCACCTACAGCTCTTAATATGATAACTATTAGCTGTGTTGGGTTTACTTTGAAGATCTACAGCAATAGTTTCTCTTTTGCACCGAGACAAGGAAATGTACTTAATGAAATCTTTTTGCAGAGGATAGTATTAAAATCAGACTTTGAGAATTTCCCAAGTTCTCTAGGTAAACTCATAGAAAATCATTTTCTGAACTGGACTACTGTGCACAACAGGAAAAGAGAAGTAGAGGGAATTATGGCAGCCCTCCAGATAAGCTTTACTCCAGTTCCATTCTGCCCCCAGAGCCAGACTTTTTGGAGGGTTCTGGGTCAAACTCCTGTATCAAGCCCCTCCTGACCCATCCAGAAGGGTTCAGTAGAAACCAAAAGTTTCTGCACCATAAGGCCTCCCCAGCTCACCTCTCACAGGGCATCACACCCTACTCCTATTCCTTCCCTCACAGGTAGTGGTTCCATGAGAGGGAGGCCTTCAGGCACTTGCTTACAAGCTCCCCTCCTGGCCTTGCTCCGAGAGGGAGCCCCAGTTTGCCTATTCTGGGCAAGGTGCTCTTATTCCTTTAGGAACTGTTCACTGGGGCTTAATTAATTGATTTTTGTCTGTCCTATCACCTGAGAGCACTTTGCCTTTATAGGACTTTTCTAGGGGCTACATGCACATAACCCAGGGAAAGAGGGGCACACAAGGTTCCACAACAATAAGGTTGTGATTCCAGAAGGAGGTTAAAATAATATCCTCATTTAAATCTAAAAGGTTTTAACATTCTTGAGCAACTATTAGAAAAGCAATATACTTGTACAGCTGTATCAATGTAAACCACAAAGGAATAAGCGTATTTCTAGCACTTTTATGAATGTAGGATAGAGTCTGTCTAAACATATTACTGGTATGACCTCTACTAGTGTCACACTAGCATTAGGAATGACGGATGAGAAGTGGTGCCCAGGTGTAGCGTGGCGGATGAGCCCAGTCGCGGAGACACATGAAGGAGCTGGTGAACCACGCGCTTTATTCTGAGAACGCTCCAGAAGGAGTAGGGATTCCCACCAAGGAATCCGTGTTCTCACACACGCACACGGAAGGGTAAATAAGGTTTGCGGGGAAGGTTTCAAGTACTCACGGTACCGTGTGGTTAGGAGTCGATTTGGCTTGGGCATAAGGGTGAACCCTAATGTCTGGGTGGAGGATATCACCTGATTTCCTGTTTAAATACCCTCCGCATGCGTTACCTCCGATGACCCGTGATGTCACGCGCCCTGGTGCGTGTGACAACCAGATTATATTGACTATTCTGCATACACACCAAACTTTAGGGTGTGGTAGCATGAACTCATAAGGGACACAAATCTCTTACTTCAAAAAAGGCATGTGTACTACATACATAGCACAAAACACCAAACAAAAACTTTGACAAACATTAAATGACCATGGCAGTCTGGATAAATGTTCAGTGCTTATTCTTCAGTGGTATGTAGTGAATGAATAGAATAATTACCTCACACTAACAATAGGAATTGACTGAAAATGCAATGCAGAGACTACAAAATTAGTCTCAGTACAGTTTAATGAAATTTCCAGTCAGTAAACATTTAAATCAAGCAAAAAATTTTGAAATTGATAGATATATTCATATATTTTGAGCAAAACCAAACAGTTAATAAACAACTTTTAGAAGAAATTGGAGATAAACACATAGCCTTAACCATGCATTAATGACTCTGAGAACCACTAAGGAATAAGTGTTTGTCCACCAGAGAGTGTATAAATATGCAAAGAGCTGTTTTCTCTACCACACAGAGGCACTGGACCTTCACTGTGTGTCACATCTTCACTCGTATGAATGTAATTAATGAAGCCTTTATTACATCAAACCACCGT
>JBBPCX010068768.1:0-11919 GCA_037974365.1 Hydrocynus forskahlii
TTATATTATTATCTTCTCTCCTCTGCAACTCTTATATTAACACTCCACCGATGTATCTGTCTTTTTGTATCTTTCACCTATGCTACGTTGTTATGTCTGTCAGTGTCCCCTGTGTGTGTCATGTCCTCCTGTCTTTTGTCTGCTTGTCAACTTTGTGTCCATGCCTGAAGTCTCTACCACTCACAAACATGCAACACTCAGCATAATTACATAGAATATACGCGGTTTCCACACTCAATCTAAAACTCAAAGTAATTAATCATCTGATCAAATTAAAAGCTGACATATGCTTCCTACAAGAAACACATTAACCGACGCAGAATCACAACATCTTAAACTCAAACAATTCGACAGAATATTCTCTTCAACATACAACAAAGAGGTATCTCAATTTTAATAAACAAAAACGTCCAGTTTACGCTTACCCAATCAATTATTGATCCAGATGGAAGATTTGTCATCATTACCACATCTATCAGTCATACAACATACACTCTCACAAACATATATGGCCCGATCAGCGATGTACCCGTTTTTTTTCACATTTTCTTTTCCTCACTGTCCAGTTCAAATAACCTTATTATAGCTGGAGATTTTAATACAGTCATCAACCCAGCAATCGACTGCTCAAGCACCTCTGGCGACTCAAGGAACTGGCACTCTACCAACATAAAAAAACAGTACATGGAGGACTATGGTCTTGGTGAATGAGAAACCCATGTTTGAAGGAATACTCATACTCATCCTCAGCTCACCAATGTTCATCAAGAATTGACCTATTTATTGTTAGCAACTCGCTTATACCCAGTATTTCAGATAACACAATTCACCCAATTGTCATTAGTGATCATGCCCCTGTATCTCTACCCATACATACTCAAACACATGCCAAAATCCCGACAAGATGGCGCCTCAATACCTCACTACTAGAAGATTTTATAACACTAATAAGGCGAGAGTGGACATTTTTTCTGAAGATGAACGACTCTCCAGACACCTCACCATTACTGTTATGGGAAGCTGGGAAGGCATTAATCAGAGGCAAAATCATTTCATATTCTTCATACAAGAAAAAACAGCAACAATTGGAAAATACAAAGAACAGAAAATCAAACAACTAACAAACTGTCACAGTTGGACTCTGTCTGAACCGGGATGGTGAAGGAGAGGAGACACAGACGCAAATCTCAATAATCAGTGTGTTTATTTATACTGGAGGCTGGATGGCCGGTGCGGGAACTGGCACTGGAGGCTGGCTGGCTGGTGCGGTAACCGGCGCTGGAGTCGGTGAGGCCGGTGCAGGAACCAGCGCTGGGGACGGCGAGGCCGGTGCAGAAACCAGCGCCGGGTTCGGCGAGGCCGGTGCGGAAACCGGTGCTGGGTTCGGCGAGGCCGGTGCAGAAACCGGCGCTGGGGTCGGCGAGGCCGGTGCAGAAACCGGCGCTGGGGTCGGCGAGGCCAGTGCGGAAACCGGCGCTGGGGTCGGTGAGGCTGGCGCGGAAACCCCTACCAGTGGTCTCAGTGTGCCACTCTCTGTGCCCAGCAACAACCTCTACGCTGGTTCCTGCACCGGCCTCGCCAACTCCTGCACTGGTTCCCGCACCGGCCTTGCCGACTCCTGTGCCTGTTCCCATACTGGCTTCGCCAACTCCTCCGGCAGGGAGCGGCGCAAAGGGCCTACTGGCAGGGAACGGCACGCGGGCTGGACTGGAGTGGCGTTGGGCTGCGCCAGAACGGCGTCGAAACAGGCTGCAGAGTTGGCTGGAGCTGGAGTGAGGGGAGCCTGAGCTGAGCTGAAAGGGACCTCATCAGATCGGAGAGGGACCTGCACTGATCTGAGGGGGTCCCGAACTGGGAAAAGAGAGGCTGGGCTGAACCGACCTGGACTGGGTTGGCCTGGATGGACTAGGAGGCGGAGAAGAGGTGAAATGAGGTGGAGTGCCGAGATGTGGTGGAGTGCTGAGATGTGGTGGAGTGCCGAGATGTGGTGGAGTGTCAGAATGAGTTGAATTACCGATCTGAGGTGAATTCAAAGAGTGCGCTGAATCGAGTGAAACTGAACGAGGAGAGAAAGAATTGAGAGAGGTGAGATTTACCAAGGCTGAACTAGGAGAAACAGGATGGAAAGGAGCTGGACTAAGAGAGGCCCTATGGAAATGATCTGGGTTGAGCTGACCTGTTTTGGAAGAGGTGGGTGATCGTGGTTGAATTGGGTCTGGAGGATACAAGTGGAAGAGTTCCATGAGCAGACTGAGTGCGATCATCCCCTCCAGTGTCCCGGGTAGTGTGTGGCGGGCCAGCTCGTCCCTCAAATGAGGAGCCAAACCAGCGCGATATTCCTCGCAGAGGGCCACCATGGCACGGAATTCGGCCTCATACTCCTTGACGGAGCGAGCTCCCTGGCGTATGAACACCAGCCAGGGGAATTACAGTCCGCAGTTGTTAGTCCTACGGTCCTGCAGCTAGTTAGTTAGTCCAGTTAGTCAGTTAGTCCCCAGTTAGTCCCCTGTCGTCGCAGCCGGAATCGTGACACAAACGAATTATCCACCAATCCCAGTGAAACAAAACAGAATTAAATTAAAGGAACTCAAATTAAAGGAACTCAAAGAATTATAGGAACTCAAAACTAAACTGGAAGGCATCATACATAAAAAAAAACCAATTTCTAATTCAGCAACTGAAATGTGATGATTTTCAATACAATAATAAAGCAAAAACCTTCTCCAACATAAAAAAGAGAAATCAATCATCCCCTCAATCATGGACTCTTCAGGCACAATTACTCAGAACCCACAAGAAATAAACGTTTTCCAGATATTTTACAGTGATTTATACTCCTCCACTCACCAACCCACATCCCCTGAAATTAAAACATTCTTTAACAATCTGGATTTACCCAAACTGACAGCAGAACAAGTAGCACACTTAGATGCACCCCTCACCCTCAGCGAACTCACTATAGCTCTAAACAAAATACCAAATAACAAATCTCCTGGACCAGATGGACTACCAGCCAAATTCTACCAACATTTTTGGGAATAGCTACCGGCCACTTTCATTAATCAATACGGACCTGAAAATTATCACCAAAGCTTTAGCAGCAAGAATAGAAACAGTCACTCCCACTCTTATCCACCCAGATCAGACAGACTTCATAAAAAACCGACACGCCACCGATAATGTTTGCAGACTATTTAACCTTATCAACATATCACAGCAAACCCAACAAAAAAAACATCGTCATGTCACTAGACGCAGAAAAGGCTTTTGACATAGTAAACTGGTTCTTTTTATTCAATACTCTTCATAAATTTGGGTTTGGAGAGTCATTCATTCATTGGATTAAGATACTGTACACATCACCTAGGGCTACTATTACCACTCACGGAATCACCTCACCAAGCTTTACACTGCACCAGGGGACCAGACAAGGATGTCCACTCTCGCTTTCTCTCTTTGCCATTTTCATCAAACCCGCAGCAATAACACAAAATAGTGAAATTCAAGGAATACAGGTCATGGATGCACAACACAAAATAAGTCTTTATGCTGATGATTTACTACTTTATTTACAAAATCCATATGTATCTCTTAAAAAAACCTTTAACATCAATAACACATTCTCAACAATCTCCCACTACACCATTAATTGGAATAAATCAATTATTTTACCTCTTTCTGAAAATGCCTGGGACTCAGGATTATCTAAGTATCTAGGTGTTAATATTTCTTCCAGGCTGTCAGAGTTTCCTAATCTTAATTACACTCCCCTCCTCAGTAAAACTTAAGATGACTATAAACGCTGGACCAAACTCCTGCTCACACTCATCCGAAGAATTGCAGCCATCAAAATGAAAACTCTACCACAGATCAACTACCTTTTCTCTATGATCCCCACGACCCCTACAGATAACTGGTTTAGAACACTTAATTAATTAACACCACAATTCTATTGAAAAAATAATAAACCCAGAATCTCACTCACAACTTTACAAAATAGGAAATTACATGGTGGCCTTGAGGCACCAAATTTTCATCAATACTTTCTTGCAAATCAATTACAGTATCTGGTTAAATGGATCCATAAACAGAACTATAATTACCCCTGGCTTGAACTGGAACAACATCAATACAAAAATATCTCTGTCGCAGACCTGCCCTTTCTCCCACAATTAATTACAAAAGCTAAAATCTGTAAACTCAATACTATTTCTAAAACTCTGACAGCCTGGTGAAAAGTCAACCGCTAGCAATGAATGGGTTCACCCCAATTTGACATAATCCAAGTTTCACTCTACAAAACAAACCCCTTCACTTTTCCACATGGGAGCAAAAGGGAATCACACACCTCCGTCATTTATTTCAGAATAATCAATTCATGTCATTTCATGCACTGATACAGACATATGAGGTTGGGAGCAACCAAGTTCTTCAATACCAACAACTGAAATCAAGAATCAAAGAAAAAATCTTTTTAAGTAATAATACATTAAAGCCATCTCTGTTAATTGAAGGGCTAATCCAAATCAATAATCATAAAAAACTGATCTCCAAATTATATACACTTATGTCCACCTTAAATAGTACAATAACACTCTCAACTACTAAGTGGGTAAATGATTTGGAGCTGTCTCCCAACCATGATTTATGGGAACAAATATGTAAAAACACTTTCACCATCTTCCATTTTAGATTTTTTGATTATCAAATATTATTCAAAAATATGCAGTTATTCTTTGATCATTTTATTCTGGCAGCAGTACAACCAAACACCTTCAATTTTACTTCTTAGTTAAATAGAATTAGTGCTTTGCCAATTCTTCAGTTAAAAATTATTGTACACATAATGCAGACTGATTTACAATAAACAATGCAAGACATCTTAGCTTTATTTTACTGTAGCAATCCTAAAACACGGTTTACAGTGAGTTGTTCAGAGTGGAAATGTTCTCTAGGAGGACTGTAGAGGTGCATGTTACACACTCCTACATGCATGTTACATACTCCAGATACATCAATTTATTATTTATTGATTTATTTTATTTTCACAAAAAGGCAATGATTAAACACTCACCACCATTATATACTGTCAGAACAAGGGGCAAATTACATTTTTAGACGCAATTAAGGATTTAGTTGAAACCTACTACATCGATCATAAAATATTGTGTTTATTGATTAGACTGTTTTGTATGTTATCCAAAACTGTACCTCTCAGTGGCCTCAGATGAGACGCCATGTCAAAGAATGAATACAAAGATATTAAGCTGACAGTCTGTACAGCATAGTTATTAATTTTACCAAGCATTATATTACTTTTCTTAGATTTTGTGTACACCGGGCGTTGAGGACTGCAGGCCCCCTGGAAAATCGCAAGTGAAGAAAATACATGTCGCTGAGCAGTAACTTCAAAGGATATAGCATTTATTTTTGTACAATCTTCACAAGATGTATTTAAAATCTTAAGGGTAGCTGAATATGGATGTTTATATGTGATGTCTTTATGATTTTATTAGTATTGGTTTAATATAGGAGCTCACTGAATTTCTTCTGCACATCTTTTCCATATGATTATCTTGCTCAGTTAATAGTGTTCTGTACAGTTAATTTGCCGTAACATTTTACTAAGCAAAATTTAAATGAAAAGTTCCACACTGATGTTAATATACTGGAGGCATTGAGTTAAAGTGTAGTTAAAAGTAGCCTGCAATCAGTACCTTTATCTGAGTTGGGTAAAGCTAATGAATACTATAAAACCTATATAGATTGTACCTGTAAGAAAAACTGATAATAAGGCCCAGAATAGGATTATGTGTGCCTTACAGTTGGCTTCTGCATGATGACGGCTACATTTAACTGTTTTAAGATTTTGCGTGAAACATCCATTCATTGTTTCTTATTGATCTCATTTCTGTGAAATCCCTTGTGTGAATGTGCATGGAATTTCCAGTCAGTGTCTACACATCCATGCACCTCTGAATGTTTAAAGATCGCAGTCAGAAAGATTATGATGCTTCAGAGCCATCAATCTGCTGTGGGTTTACAGGGCACTGTCCCAAAGCTGTGCTTGTGTGGTACATCCATCTGGCAGTTTTTCTGAAAGCTATTCTCACAAAAGTGGTAGCCACTCGTACACCTGAACATGTTGAGTTGGAGATGGACCTTTGAAAGCTGTAAAGTTCCTTGTGGTTTGAATAGACAAACACAAACCCCATGCAATGCATACACTGATTATTCATTTCCTTTTCTTTCCTCTACACTGAGCTTTGAAAGTATTTACTAACAGTTTTAGATTTAGGCACAATTCCAGGAGTTTATATGAGAATAGTACATCAAGAAGAAAACCAAGGGTTTCCTCCAGAAGAAGGGTTGGTGATTTATTCTTAAAATTAAATAAACATTTTAGAAAAAGCTTGGAAGTACAATAATAATTATCTGAAAAAATGGTAGGATGCCAAATCACTGCTCATTATTGTCATTTTTAGAGGACATTGTTTGCGTCAATAAGCACCAGACCACCGAATTGCAAATGCCACTACCTCATACTGTTCCATAGAATAATTCATTGTGAGTCTTTTACTTTTGCAATAAGTCATTTTATTACCCTGTATCATTACAAGTTACAGTGTTTAAGCAAAAATACAAAGACATACATACTGTTTGTTTTATTAAAATATTCACATCATAGAGCACCTGCTAACTCATAATAGTGTCACCATTCAGTCTTGAATTTTGTTATAAAGTTGAATATGTCTTAATTTATCTTTGAACAAGGGTTTATAAGAATGTGCAGGGGTTACAGGTGTGTAGTGCTTCGCATTTTTGCCCCTCCCATACCTATCAATATGATTGTGTATCAGTAAGATTCAGTACTATTATATTCCATATTATCTTTGAAAATGTAGGCCATTTGCAGGGTCTTCCATCAGGACATGCTGTGGGAAACTGAAATATTACTAGTTCTGATATTATAAATAATTGTGTAGCCTTTTACACATTGTATGAAGTGCATATTGATCCTCGAATGTATTGATAAGTTGTGTCCTGAGCTATGTAGTCTGCCATTACCAGTCTAAAGTATATTGTATTGATGCTGACATTTTTTTTCCCTGTATACACAGTGTATGAAGAGTATTTGTTTAATCCGGATTTAGCCTTAGAAGCTGTACTAGATTTTTGTGTTGTATTGTAATGGTTTGTGTAGCCGAAAATGTAATACTTTCATATGAAATCTATGTAAAACCCTTTTTTGAGCACTAATTTTGATGCGTCTCCTAATATATTTGTCTGTATAGCTGCTCTTTTACTCAGATTTTTGCCAACATAGAATAAAATAGCACCATGTTAAACAAATGCACAACGCTTGCAGCCAAAGTGTATGTGGAGCAATGATGATAGATCAGGGAACAGAGTGTTTATCTGGCCTATAAACTGCATTTGGTTATAAATGTCACACTGACAATATGAATGATTAATATGTCCTACTTTTGAATGTGGCCCAATATAATGAATAAAACAAATGTTTCATTTTATAACAATATATAAGTCAGATCCAACATAATACATACTTTTAAAAAAAATTTAAAAACTGCAGTCAAAGTATACCACTGTGCCCTTTCATTATGAAATGTCATGAAGATTTTATTCTGAGACAGTAGCTAAGGAAAATTTCTTCAGTTTCAATGAAAACTTTCATCAGAGGCAGTCAGCCGCAAAAGGAAGTATGGCAGAAAAAAAGTTTTAAGGTGGTATACACTCACTTTCCATATCTAGTTTTAAGCAGTAGTCTGGGCACCTCTGATCAAATTAGACATTTTGTTAAAAAGTACAAATTAACACCAACTTTACATGAATCAAAAGTAACTGACATTTCTGGTAATTTTAATAAAACATAAAATGTGTGTCTGGGCACGCTTTTAATCAGTACTCAGCTAGACTGCCTCCAGACACGCCTTGTAGCCAACAAATAGTTCTTCTCTTCTTTTTTTCTACTTTTTCTTGAAGATTGCTTCTACCTCAGAAATCGGTTGTTTTGTTTCTTAAAGTATGTATTCTTAATGTATGTTTTCTCATTAGCTTTCAGAATTTGTTGATATTTAGTAGAATCTTTTCCTCCCTCTACTCCCTCTACTTACTGCCACAAAATCCTAAAGCATCACGAATACGTCCTCTTGCTTAGTAGTTCTTATGTTAGTTTCTTGAACTGTTTTTTTCTAGAACTGGTCTTCACTTTTTGTTTTAACAGACCACAGCACTTGATTTCAAAATGCCTCAGATTTATTTGATTTGTACTGCATGCTTAAGTTGATGTTGATTTTTGTGATGTCATCACAGTTAATGTTATGTTAATGATGTTAATGTTAATTCATGCAAGCGTATTTTCTTTGGTATGAGCTGACTTTTTTTTTGTATAAGCAGGGTAAAAAATACAGTAAAATGTTTGGGTAATCACCAGTAATGAATGACATTGATTGAAGACGAGGATTTACAGTTCCTCGGGCGGTGCCTCTTCTTCAGGCACTTCACTAATGTGGTAGTGATATGTACACTTACTGTTCACTCTATTAGACACACCTTCCTTTTTGTGCCACCTTGTGGCTGCAAAGTCTGAGACAGTTTGAAACAGTCCATCTATTACTGCATGGCTGTGTTAGTCATTAGTCAGGTTTTTTTTACCTGTTAAATCTTCTTTTGGGCCTCGGAAGTTTGGGGACCCCCGCTTAAGTTCATAAGCAGTCAGTTTCTGGCTACAGGATGCTGTTTGCTAGATATTTTGGTTACCATAATACCACTCTAGTAGTGGCACTTTAATATCTAGCAACACTGCTCACACAGCATACCACCATGTCAGTATCACGGCAGTGCTGAAAATGACCCATTACCCAAATAACACATGTTCAGTGGTGGTCATGACTGTCTGCAACAAATTATGCAGAGAAACAGACTGACTAATCAGTAATTGTAGAGTTACAAAGTGCAGTTACATGATAAGAGGATCTATCCATCAGTTTTTGGAAGATGCCCTGTCCCTCCTGAGAAAAAGTATCACTACAACATGTTGCCACCCCATACTTCACTGGTATGACGCTTCTGGAAGAATGGGCAGTATTACATTAGTGTTGCATTTTTGTCTCACCTGACCACAAAATCTTATCCCACCTTTTAGCTGGACCACTCTAATTAGGCATTACTTAGATTGAATGATGAAGCTTCCATTTCCTCACAATTGATCCAACACTGGTCACTGGGACAGGCAAACATTTATTTTTGTTTTGCCATGGAAAGGACGCACTCACAGGCAGTAACTGTAATTTTCAAACAGTTATTTTCTCAGCGCCGAACAGGCTCACACACACACTAGGGCAGTGTTTCTCTGAGCTGCCCCGAACTGCCGGAGGACCTTCTCTCCGGTAGACACGAACTGAAAACACTCTAGGACCACCTGGAGACCTTGACTCTAAACACAAGCGTCACGCTCAGCTGTCCCGTTTCTCCTTGGGCCAGTCCGTATCTTCCACATTCCGTGGAACTCGTACTGCGAGAAGAGTTCTCGCGTTCAAGCGTGTTGAGGCATAGGGGGAGAGGGAGAGAAACAGGGAAAGCACACAGCACACCCCGGTTACACAGTGCACCGATTCCTGCTTCACCTGGCTTGAATGATTTTGGGAAAAAGATATTCACTGCCACTGGAGAGCTCGCTGGAAGAGGAAACACAGGTCGTCACAGCAAGCAGTGTATACCTCCTTCTCTCACACACCAGTCCTGCACACTCTGCCATCAGGAGCGATAGTTTTTTCTTTTTAAAACATACCCTCGACACGACCCAACACTACAAGTATGTGATAAGGGCGACACGCATAGATTCAGTGGCTCGGCTGGTGTCACGCAGACAACCAATCACACACACTCACGCAGACAACCAATCACTTAATCAGACGAACAATAACTTAATCACTTTAACCATGAGACAGGTGGACTTGTCATTAGGTACCTAGCAACCCAGCATAAATAAGGCTCATTACTAGCACCTGGGTTGCCTAGGCACCTAAAGACCCAAACATACTACACCCATGACATCACACACCCGTACCCAGCGCTGTGTACCCACTAGTACTCGGGCGACGGACTCAGTTGTGGGCGTAACTGAGGTGGACCAGACGTGACAGCTGTTTCTTATTTTGTTTGGTCTTCATTCTTTACAACTGTTTTGTTCAGGTTCAAAGTCTGACCAAAGGTACTTGAATCAAGGTGGACTTTTATCCAGAAAAGGTAAAGGCCAACTGTTTCTTAACCGATGATATATCAGTTGGGTCCTACTTCCACAAGAAATAACGTTTGGAATTATGTAGTCACCAAAGAAGAATTTCATGAGAAGTGATGTCAGATGCTTTTCTGACTTAAGAAGATCTGATGAACTATTTTTCAAATGTAAAACATATTTTGAAAATTTATTCATGCACAGACATCAACATCGTATTAACTGAAATGAAGCTTAACTGAAGCATCTTCAAAATGCCCTTATTAATGTGATCATGAACAACAAATCAACATGCAGTTGAGTGTGTCCAGACTTTTATCTGCTGCTGTAGGGGTGGCATATTTACAAAGGAATTAACGTAAACCAGGTAGATTTCTTGTTTTCAATCACATACCACCACAAACCTGTACAGATGCATTTACTGACTCCACAGCTGACCTAAACAGTTTTACAGAGGTTTAAAGCATGGCCATACATTTGTAGGAGACCACCTGTCACCCCTTCTACGTGCTTTCCACATCTGTAGCGGTTACTTTATTAATCATGTTTACTGAAAAAAGTCTATTAAAATTGCCCGTTTTGATGAATCACCGATTAACTTGCAATTTGCATGGTGAAAAGATTATTTTATTTAAATAAAGAGCCAGAAATAACATCAAAGAAATGAGCCTTGCTGATACAGTACATGTCTTTGGAAGCACGGACTTTGAGGAAGTAATACCTAGACCTGTTACCGTTGATTTCTCAAAAAGAAAAAAAAACATGCATATAACTGTCCATCAGGATCTGTTTCTGCTGCTAGAGAATAAAATATGAATATGAACATATTTTAATAACCTCAATTGCACCAATACGAACAGCACCAATACAGGATCAGAACAAATTCAGTTCAATTCTTTATTTAAACCATCAGCAGAATCAAGAGAGCAGCACTCCCTTTGGACCTCACAAATGCCCCCTCTTCCTCTTCTAGTTGGTATGTATCATCTAGATTATAAACTCATGCACCTCTCCTCTCTGCCCTTGATTGAAGGAGATTGTCTATATACTGTACAAGTTTGTGTGTGTGTGTGTATATATATATATATAGTAGCAAATTAGCAGCAAGGAGAAATAACATTCTTGAATTGGCTACTTTCAAACCTTTCACCTCTGAGTACAGCAGTATTTCACCATCCCAAGATGTGCTTTCTTTGTGTTCTCTGGACAGTACCAAAAAATGTATAGTTATATTTTATATGGAAATGTAGCTGAAGTTACATTCATATCTATGTTACAAAATCAGTAAATTATATTTTTCTTAATAATTAGCACTAAAATACATGAAAAATTGTATATTGTCATGAAAAAATGTGATTTGAAAAAAGTTGTGATTCGCAGAAACCACACATATCCTCAGCATTTTATTTTGCTTTTGTGATGTCAGGGCCTCATCTGCTATGCCCCTTGTCCTCATGCTGCGTTATTTGTTTGGGTGTGGCACTTAGCAAGGCAATTGCTAACCGCCACATCCAAACATAAACAACCCAGAATGAGGACGAGGGGTGTGGTGGACTGTCATGGGCGAGAGGGGGAGAGGGAGGACAGTTACAGGCAGGGAGTTTAATGAGCAACAAACAGAAACAAACACGAAGCAAAGGCCCCGGCTCAATAAACTGAAC